>OZ020554.1:17426091-17528181 GCA_963971465.1 Lepidochitona cinerea
TACGACAGGATTCTCTCACAGTTCACTCTTCACACTGGCCTAATACGATTGACCTACGTGCGGCAGTTCGTTTTTGGCACACAGCCAAGTTCATATTAGGTTAGTTGACAGCGGTATACGGGATTTTGTGGCGCCGAGTCTGGCCAATCAGTAAACAGACAAACTACTCTAAGGGGTAATAACCCTACTTGTTTTTTGTTACATTAGCTTGAAAATGGTTTGTTTGTTTTCCTATAATTTTGTGTTACTCAACCTCCATCTTGGGTATATAATTGTGTGGATATACATGTAGTACTAACTGGTTGCTGATAGCAATGTGCCAGCTTTCCGTGTCATGTGATAACATCTACATCAGATCTATAATGCTATATGTACATTTTCATATTTTTAAATCGAAATTTTGGTTTGTGGATTTAAATATCCAGATGTTCAGCGTGGTAATTGATAATAAGTGGCTGTCGCCATCAGGACCCCTCGGGTCTGGGCCAAAGAAACCGAAGATATTTTTTTTTTTCAGACAATTTGTTGCGAGTGAAAAACTACTCCACATACATGCATCACATTTACAAGGAGGTTTTTGGCTGAGTCATGTAAGGGGCTTAACTCTTGAAAAACACTCCCAAGCGCGTCGATTTTAAATAGGCTTCTTGTACTTGCTGTGTTGAACAAATGTAGGAAGTTTTAAAAATGTGATTGAAAGACTTTTTTAGATACATGTGTTTACAAGACTTTTTACCGCAGCGGTAATGTAAGGGGCATAACTCTTGAATAAAACATCTGGGCGCGTTGATTTTAAATAGGCTTCTTGTACTTAAATAGGCTTCTTGTACTTGCTGTATTAAACAAATGTGTGAAGTTTCAAAGTTGTAAGTTAAAGACTTTTTTAGATAATGTGTTTACAAGGCTTTTCATAGCAGCGGTAATGTAAGGGGTATAACTCTTGAAAAAAACATCCGAGCGCGTTGATTTTTAATAAGCTTCTTGTACTTGCTGTAATAAACAAATGTGTGAAGTTTCAAAATTGTAAGTTAAAGACTTTTTTAGATAATGTGTTTACAAGGACCAATGGACAGACAGACAGACAGACGGACGGCGGAGGCAATGACAATACCCTTCGGGCAAAATGTGCCCGATGGGTAAAAACTATCAATTACCAATAAGATAACGATTTTAAAGTCTCAAAGAGCTTTACTTTCATGTGGAATTAGCCAACAAATTGCTCCTTAATTCAAACGCAGACAAAGCAAATAGTTGCAAAAAGCATGTGCAATGACGTCACCGAACAATGTCAGCCATATCTTGTGTGTGTGTGTGTGTGTGTGAAAACAAGGTTTTACCGTATCAGTTGTGCTACATGTAAGACACCCAATAGGAAAATTTATGGGAGGGCAATTGTCCAATCAGATTGCTTAGGGGGATAATAAAACGAATTACAACAAAAATAGTTGTGAATGTCGTGAAATGTGAGATTTATCAAGTAACGATGTTATAACATACAGTAGCCAGGTGTGTTTTCAGCAGGTTGCTAGAGCTAATACACTGTAATAGTAATAATAAGCCCACTGTTACTTATTATGATAAGAAATTGATCTCACCTCACAGTATTCTGGTAGTTTGTTATGAATGGGAAGACTAAATCCGTGGCTAGACATGGTATTGTCGTTACGATCAAACAGGGCTTCCACAGCCTCCAGACGTGAAATCGTCAAATCTAAAGACAGGCTCTTCTTATAGGCTGATGTCTTTTGGATGAATTCCAGACTGATGGGCTTAGCCAAAAATCTAAAATTCAAGAATTTATATGTTTAAAGACAAACATGTTTGCTAAATTTAAATTATTCATTTCAGTTACATATCGATGTTATAGTAGAGATTTTTCCTTTGAAATCTGTGGGATTCAACCCATTGACTGACGGCGTGTGCCTGTATGGATTGATTGATTGATTTTTCAGCAGCACTCAAGATTATTTCACTTATATGATGGCGTTGCCAGGTTTAGTGGAGTAAGAACGGGGCTAATTGCCTGGAGGAAGCCCCCAACCTTCGGCGAGTACCTGGCAACTCTTCCACATACGGCGACCGAGAGAAAAATCCACTGAGAAAATCAGTTACCCAAACAAACAGTAATGTTAAAGATTTGGAAAGATTTGCGAGCCTGATGGCGTCACATAGATTTTTAAGGTTTCTGGGTAAAATGTACCTTAGTTCGCCATTTTGTTTATTGCTATTTAGCAAGATGTCACTTTTTTGGAAAACATTGATGACATAACCTGTTTTTATCCACACATTTTTCTAGTACCTTTACGTCTTTTCAATACAGTATTATTTCTTCCGCCATATTATAAAATTATGTTCAGATCCCTCAATCCCCCGAAATGAACTTTTTAACATCCCAAAGCCAACACTCACTATGCGACAGTTTTGACTTCTTATCCTTTCCTTTATAAATTATGTGATAGTTGTCGGGTACCAAGGAATGTAAAGGATATGAGTCGAGAGCCCAGTTTCCTTCAAATAACCTGGCAACATCATCACATAAGTGAATGAACTGGAGTGAACGTGGAGCTCAAAAAAAAATTTTAATATATTTTTAAAATGTTAATGAAACTTTTACTTTTGTGCTTAAAAAAAATCTTATATTAATCTCTTGCACACTTACCCAAGGTGGTCGTGAGGACAAGCCTCTGAGAACTTCCTTCGTGGTTCAGCAAGATCGACACTATGTCCCACTGTACTTAACACGCCAGTCTTGTTGAAGAATGTCTCTGATAAAGAATGTAACTTTTCCGCGGCGGTTACCCCTGGGGTCAAGACATCCCCTGGGGTGGAGGCGGGGTTTTCATGAAGGATGGTCAAGGAGCAGAATCCGAGTTTCAGTTTGTATCTGGTTAATTCAGCCCCAGTGTCATCATGAAATTTCTGTACAAAATCTGAAAAAGAATATGTATGGAAGTACAGAAAGGCAATAACAACTTAATGATTATAGTTTTTTTGTACTCAAGATTATTTCACTTATATGGTGGTGTTGTCACATTAAGTAGGGGAGGAAACCAGGATTTTGGCCGAACGAAACCCCTGACCTTTGGCAGCAACTTGCAAGCTTTTACTTCAAGAACAACAAACTTTTCTAGTTTCAAAGTGATACAACAAAGCGTTCAAGTAAATTCAAAGAATGTGTATTAGCAAAATCCTTAAAAGCAAAAGCAATATGGAGCGCAAGTCACATGTGAATTCCACATATTACCTGTCACCGGCACTGCATTGCGCATATGACTGAGCGTTTTTCCTGCCAAAATGACATTTAAATCTGACGTTATGGAACGAAATATGTCAAATGGAATTGTAACATCACCAAAAACGTTCTTAATGGAGTCATCTGTCACCGGATATTACAAAATCTCGAAAAAAATTCATATGAGACTTGCGCTCCCTATCCCATCTGTCTATTGGAGAGGGGTTAAAAGTGTCGCTTTAGACAGGTACTGCTTTAAAGGCCCATTTGCCGCCGTAGCCTGTTAAACATTTGATAAGAAAACCAATTTACATGAGCTTACTAAAACCACTGAAATTAAACATACTGTAGGACACATAAAATATGTCCGGTTAGGTTTAGAATGGGGGTGAAAAACAAACGGATAAGGAAAGCCTGATTACAAAAACAACAATGATCAGTGTCAGTAAACTTAAGTGTTGGATTACCCTCATTTCAGGCCTTTTTATCTGTGGTTTACAAAATTATCGTCAGCCTTTTCGAGTTCCTCTCACTTGATTGTCAGGATGTAATTCTCAGATAAAGTATGTAAAATTATACTGTGCCGTTTACATCACTCACACGACTCAAAACATTATTGCGCTCTTGTGGATGTTCAGCTTCAGGGTTCGTTTACATTGCGGGTACTTGATAAATTAAATTTTCAATTTCAAATTAAAAATACTAAATGATGCCAAAACTTTCAATTTTTGGTAAAAATAGAAAGTTCCCAACTTCTTCTGTCTGGGAAAAATACTGAAAAACGCACACTGTTTTTTATGTAAACAATATTTTCGCGGAGAGTTTGCCTTTAACATGCATTCTAATACTAAAGAAAACCTGACATTGGTCGGTTAAGACAGTGTTCTGGTTTATCAAGGTGTCAGTTTAGACACTGTTCTGGTTTATCAAGGTGTCAGTTTAGACATTGTTCTGGTTTATCAAGGTGTCAGTTTAGACAGCGTTCTGGTTTATCAAGGTGTCAGTTTAGACATTGTTCTGGTTTATCAAGGTGTCAGTTTAGACAGCGTTCTGGTTTATCAAGGTGTCAGTTTAGACATTGTTCTGGTTTATCAAGGTGTCAGTTTAGACATTGTTCTGGTTTATCAAGGTGTCAGTTTAGACAGTGTTCTGGTTTATCAAGGTGTTGGTTTAGACAGTGTTCTGGTTTATCAAGGTGTCAGTTTAGACACTGTTCTGGTTTATCAAGGTGTCAGTTTAGACACTGTTCTGGTTTATCAAGGTGTTGGTATAGACACTGTTCTGGTTTACCAAGGTGTCAGTTTAGACACTGTTCTAGTTTATCAAGGTGTTGGTTTAGACAGCGTTCTGGTTTACCAAGGTGTTGGTTTAGGCAGCGTTCTGGTTTATCAAGGTGTCAGTTTAGACACTGTTCTAGTTTATCAAGGTGTTGGTTTAGACAGCGTTCTGGTTTACCAAGGTGTTGGTTTAGGCAGCGTTCTGGTTTATCAAGGTGTTGGTTTAGACAGCGTTCTGGTTTACCAAGGTGTTGGTTTAGACAGAGTTCTAGTTTATCAAGGTGTTGGTTTAGACACTGTTCTGGTTTATCAAGGTGTCAGTTTAGACACTGTTCTGGTTTATCAAGGTGTCAGTTTAGACACTGTTCTAGTTTATCAAGGTGTCAGTTTAGACACTGTTCTAGTTTATCAAGGTGTCAGTTTAGACACTGTTCTAGTTTTTCAAGGTGTTGGTTTAGACACTGTTCTGGTTTATCAAGGTGTCAGTTTAGACAGCGTTCTGGTTTATCAAGGTGTCAGTTTAGACAGCGTTCTGGTTTATCAAGGTGTCAGTTTAGACAGTGTTCTGGTTTATCAAGGTGTCAGTTTAGACAGAGTTCTGGTTTATCAAGGTGTCGGTTTAGACACTGTTCTAGTTTATCAAGGTGTTGGTATAGACACTGTTCTGGTTTATCAAGGTGTCAGTTTAGACAGAGTTCTGGTTTATCAAGGTGTCAGTTTAGACACTGTCCTAGTTTATCAAGGTGTTGGTATAGACACTGTTCTGGTTTATCAAGGTGTCAGTTTAGACAGTGTTCTGGTTTATCAAGGTGTCAGTTTAGACAGTGTTCTGGTTTATCAAGGTGTCAGTTTAGACAGCGTTCTGGTTTATCAAGGTGTCAGTTTAGACAGTGTTCTGGTTTATCAAGGTCTCAGTTTAGACAGAGTTCTGGTTTATCAAGGTGTCAGTTTAGACACTGTTCTAGTTTATCAAGGTGTCAGTTTAGACACTGTTCTGGTTTATCAAGGTGTCAGTTTAGACAGCGTTCTGGTTTATCAAGGTGTCAGTTTAGACAGCGTTCTGGTTTATCAAGGTGTCAGTTTAGACAGTGTTCTGGTTTATCAAGGTGTCAGTTTAGACAGTGTTCTGGTTTATCAAGGTGTCAGTTTAGACAGCGTTCTGGTTTATCAAGGTGTCAGTTTAGACAGTGTTCTGGTTTATCAAGGTGTCAGTTTAGACAGTGTTCTGGTTTATCAAGGTGTCAGTTTAGACAGTGTTCTGGTTTATCAAGGTGTTGGTATAGACACTGTTCTGGTTTATCAAGGTGTCAGTTTAGACACTGTTCTAGTTTATCAAGGTGTTGGTTTAGACAGCGTTCTGGTTTACCAAGGTGTTGGTTTAGACAGCGTTCTGGTTTATCAAGGTGTCAGTTTAGACAGAGTTCTAGTTTATCAAGGTGTTGGTTTAGACACTGTTCTGGTTTATCAAGGTGTCAGTTTAGACACTGTTCTGGTTTATCAAGGTGTCAGTTTAGACACTGTTCTAGTTTATCAAGGTGTCAGTTTAGACACTGTTCTAGTTTATCAAGGTGTCAGTTTAGACACTGTTCTAGTTTATCAATGTGTTGGTTTAGACACTGTTCTGGTTTATCAAGGTGTCAGTTTAGACATCGTTCTGGTTTATCAAGGTGTCAGTTTAGACAGCGTTCTGGTTTATCAAGGTGTGAGTTTAGACAGTGTTCTGGTTTATCAAGGTGTCAGTTTAGACAGAGTTCTGGTTTATCAAGGTGTTGGTTTAGACACTGTTCTAGTTTATCAAGGTGTTGGTATAGACACTGTTCTGGTTTATCAAGGTGTCAGTTTAGACAGTGTTCTGGTTTATCAAGGTGTCAGTTTAGACAGTGTTCTGGTTTATCAAGGTGTCAGTTTAGACAGCGTTCTGGTTTATCAAGGTGTCAGTTTAGACAGTGTTCTGGTTTATCAAGGTGTGAGTTTAGACAGTGTTCTGGTTTATCAAGGTGTCAGTTTAGACAGAGTTCTGGTTTATCAAGGTGTTGGTTTAGACACTGTTCTAGTTTATCAAGGTGTTGGTATAGACACTGTTCTGGTTTATCAAGGTCTCAGTTTAGACAGAGTTCTGGTTTATCAAGGTGTCAGTTTAGACAGCGTTCTGGTTTATCAAGGTGTGAGTTTAGACAGTGTTCTGGTTTATCAAGGTGTCAGTTTAGACACAGTTCTGGTTTATCAAGGTGTCAGTTTAGACAGAGTTCTGGTTTATCAAGGTGTGAGTTTAGACACTGTTCTGGTTTATCAAGGAGCCAGTTTGTACAGAGTTCTGGTTTATCAAGGTGACAGTTTGGACAGGGTTCTAGTTTATCAAGGTGTCAGTTTAGACAGAGTTCTGGTTTATCAAGGTGTTGGTTTAGACACTGTTCTAGTTTATCAAGGTGTTGGTATAGACACTGTTCTGGTTTATCAAGGTCTCAGTTTAGACAGAGTTCTGGTTTATCAAGGTGTCAGTTTAGACACTGTTCTAGTTTATCAAGGTGTCAGTTTAGACACTGTTCTGGTTTATCAAGGTGTCAGTTTAGACAGCGTTCTGGTTTATCAAGGTGTTAGTTTAGACAGTGTTCTGGTTTATCAAGGTCTCAGTTTAGACAGAGTTCTGGTTTATCAAGGTGTCAGTTTAGACACTGTTCTAGTTTATCAAGGTGTCAGTTTAGACACTGTTCTGGTTTATCAAGGTGTCAGTTTAGACAGCGTTCTGGTTTATCAAGGTGTCAGTTTAGACAGCGTTCTGGTTTATCAAGGTGTCAGTTTAGACAGTGTTCTGGTTTATCAAGGTGTCAGTTTAGACAGTGTTCTGGTTTATCAAGGTGTCAGTTTAGACAGCGTTCTGGTTTATCAAGGTGTCAGTTTAGACAGTGTTCTGGTTTATCAAGGTGTCAGTTTAGACAGTGTTCTGGTTTATCAAGGTGTCAGTTTAGACAGTGTTCTGGTTTATCAAGGTGTTGGTATAGACACTGTTCTGGTTTATCAAGGTGTCAGTTTAGACACTGTTCTAGTTTATCAAGGTGTTGGTTTAGACAGCGTTCTGGTTTACCAAGGTGTTGGTTTAGACAGCGTTCTGGTTTATCAAGGTGTCAGTTTAGACAGAGTTCTAGTTTATCAAGGTGTTGGTTTAGACACTGTTCTGGTTTATCAAGGTGTCAGTTTAGACACTGTTCTGGTTTATCAAGTAGACACTGTTCTAGTTTATCAAGGTGTCAGTTTAGACACTGTTCTAGTTTATCAAGGTGTCAGTTTAGACACTGTTCTAGTTTATCAATGTGTTGGTTTAGACACTGTTCTGGTTTATCAAGGTGTCAGTTTAGACATCGTTCTGGTTTATCAAGGTGTCAGTTTAGACAGCGTTCTGGTTTATCAAGGTGTGAGTTTAGACAGTGTTCTGGTTTATCAAGGTGTCAGTTTAGACAGAGTTCTGGTTTATCAAGGTGTTGGTTTAGACACTGTTCTAGTTTATCAAGGTGTTGGTATAGACACTGTTCTGGTTTATCAAGGTGTCAGTTTAGACAGTGTTCTGGTTTATCAAGGTGTCAGTTTAGACAGTGTTCTGGTTTATCAAGGTGTCAGTTTAGACAGAGTTCTGGTTTATCAAGGTGTCAGTTTAGACACTGTTCTAGTTTATCAAGGTGTCAGTTTAGACACTGTTCTGGTTTATCAAGGTGTCAGTTTAGACAGCGTTCTGGTTTATCAAGGTGTCAGTTTAGACAGCGTTCTGGTTTATCAAGGTGTCAGTTTAGACAGTGTTCTGGTTTATCAAGGTGTCAGTTTAGACAGCGTTCTGGTTTATCAAGGTGTCAGTTTAGACAGGGTTCTGGTTTATCAAGGTGTCAGTTTAGACAGTGTTCTGGTTTATCAAGGTGTCAGTTTAGACAGTGTTCTGGTTTATCAAGGTGTTGGTATAGACACTGTTCTGGTTTATCAAGGTGTCAGTTTAGACACTGTTCTAGTTTATCAAGGTGTTGGTATAGACACTGTTCTGGTTTATCAAGGTGTCAGTTTAGACAGCGTTCTGGTTTATCAAGGTGTTGGTTTAGACACTGTTCTGGTTTATCAAGGTGTTGGTTTAGACAGCGTTCTGGTTTATCAAGGTGTTGGTTTAGACACTGTTCTAGTTTATCAAGGTGTCAGTTTAGACAGTGTTCTGGTTTATCAAGGTGTTGGTATAGATACTGTTCTAGTTTATCAAGGTGTCAGTTTAGACACTGTTCTAGTTTACCAAGGTGTCAGTTTAGAGTGTTCTAGTTTATCAAGGTGTCAGTTTAGACACTGTTCTAGTTTATCAAGGTGTCAGTTTAGACAGTGTTCTGGTTTATCAAGGTGTCAGTTTAGACACTGTTCTAGTTTATCAAGGTGTCAGTTTAGACAGTGTTCTAGTTTATCAAGGTGTCAGTTTAGACAGCGTTCTGGTTTATCAAGGTGTTGGTTTAGACAGCGTTCTGGTTTATCAAGGTGTCAGTTTAGACAGCGTTCTGGTTTATCAAGGTGTCAGTTTAGACAGTGTTCTGGTTTATCAAGGTGTCAGTTTAGACAGAGTTCTGGTTTATCAAGGTGTCAGTTTAGACAGTGTTCTAGTTTATCAAGGTGTCAGTTTAGACACTGTTCTGGTTTATCAAGGTGTCAGTTTAGACAGCGTTCTGGTTTACCAAGGTGTTGGTTTAGACAGCGTTCTGGTTTATCAAGGTGTTGGTTTAGACAGTGTTCTGGTTTATCAAGGTGTTGGTTTAGACAGTGTTCTGGTTTATCAAGGTGTCAGTTTAGACAGCGTTCTGGTTTATCAAGGTGTCAGTTTAGACAGCGTTCTGGTTTATCAAGGTGTCAGTTTAGACAGTGTTCTGGTTTATTAAGGTGTCAGTTAAGACAGCGTTCTGGTTTATCAAGGTGTCAGTTTAGACAGCGTTCTGGTTTATCAAGGTGTCAGTTTAGACAGTGTTCTGGTTTATCAAGGTGTCAGTTTAGACAGCGTTCTGGTTTATCAAGGTGTCAGTTTAGACAGCGTTCTGGTTTATCAAGGTGTTGGTTTAGACACTGTTCTAGTTTATCAAGGTGTCAGTTTAGACAGTGTTCTGGTTTATCAAGGTGTCAGTTTAGACAGCGTTCTGGTTTATCAAGGTGTTGGTTTAGACAGTGTTCTGGTTTATCAAGGTGTCAGTTTAGACAGCGTTCTGGTTTATCAAGGTGTTGGTTTAGACAGTGTTCTGGTTTATCAAGGTGTCAGTTTAGACAGCGTTCTGGTTTATCAAAGTGTCAGTTTAGACATTGTTCTGGTTTATCAAGGTGTCGGTTTAGACAGAGTTCTAGTTTATCAAGGTGTCAGTTTAGACAGCGTTCTGGTTTATCAAGGTGTCAGTTTAGACACTGTTCTGGTTTATCAAGGTGTTGGTTTAGACACTGTTCTAGTTTATCAAGGTGTTGGTTTAGACAGTGTTCTGGTTTATCAAGGTGTCAGTTTAGACAGCGTTCTGGTTTATCAAGGTGTTGGTTTAGACACTGTTCTGGTTTATTAAGGTGTCAGTTTAGACAGCGTTCTGGTTTATCAAGGTGTCAGTTTAGACAGTGTTCTAGTTTATCAAGGTGTTGGTTTAGACAGCGTTCTGGTTTATCAAGGTGTTGGTTTAGACACTGTTCTGGTTTATCAAGGTGTCAGTTTAGACAGCGTTCTGGTTTATCAAGGTGTCAGTTTAGACAGCGTTCTGGTTTATCAAGGTGTTGGTTTAGACACTGTTCTAGTTTATCAAGGTGTTGGTTTAGACACTGTTCTGGTTTATCAAGGTGTCAGTTTAGACAGCGTTCTGGTTTATCAAGGTGTCAGTTTAGACAGCGTTCTGGTTTATCAAGGTGTTGGTTTAGACACTGTTCTAGTTTATCAAGGTGTCAGTTTAGACAGTGTTCTGGTTTATCAAGGTGTCAGTTTAGACAGCGTTCTGGTTTATCAAGGTGTCAGTTTAGACAGTGTTCTGGTTTATCAAGGTGTCAGTTTATACAGCGTTCTGGTTTATCAAGGTGTTGGTTTAGACAGCGTTCTGGTTTATCAAGGTGTCAGTTTAGACAGTGTTCTGGTTTATCAAGGTGTCAGTTTAGACAGCGTTCTAGTTTATCAAGGTGTTGGTTTAGACACTGTTCTGGTTTATCAAGGTGTCAGTTTAGACAGAGTTCTGGTTTATCAAGGTGTTGGTTTAGACACTGTTCTAGTTTATCAAGGTGTCAGTTTAGACAGTGTTCTAGTTTATCAAGGTGTCAGTTTAGACACTGTTCTGGTTTATCAAGGTGTCAGTTTAGACACTGTTCTGGTTTATCAAGGTGTCAGTTTAGACACTGTTCTGGTTTATCAAGGTGTCAGTTTAGACACTGTTCTGGTTTATCAAGGTGTCAGTTTAGACACTGTTCTGGTTTATCAAGGTGTCAGTTTAGAAACTGTTCTGGTTTATCAAGGTGTCAGTTTAGACACTGTTCTGGTTTATCAAGGTGTCAGTTTAGACACTGTTCTGGTTTATCAAGGTGTCAGTTTAGACAGTGTTCTGGTTTATCAAGGTGTCAGTTTAGACAGCGTTCTGGTTTATCAAGGTGTTGGTTTAGACACTGTTCTGGTTTATCAAGGTGTCAGTTTAGACACTGTTCTGGTTTATCAAGGTGTCAGTTTAGACACTGTTCTGGTTTATCAAGGTGTCAGTTTAGACACTGTTCTAGTTTATCAAGGTGTCAGTTTAGACACTGTTCTAGTTTATCAAGGTGTCAGTTTAGACACTGTTCTGGTTTATCGAGGTGTCAGTTAAGACACTGTTCTGGTTTATCAAGGTGTCAGTTTAGACACTGTTCTAGTTTATCAAGGTGTCAGTTTAGACATTGTTCTGGTTTATCAAGGTGTCAGTTTAGACAGCGTTCTAGTTTATCAAGGTGTTGGTATAGACACTGTTCTAGTTTATCAAGGTGTCAGTTTAGACAGTGTTCTGGTTTATCAAGGTGTCAGTTTAGACAGCGTTCTGGTTTATCAAGGTGTCAGTTTAGACAGTGTTCTGGTTTATCAAGGTGTCAGTTTATACAGCGTTCTGGTTTATCAAGGTGTTGGTTTAGACACTGTTCTGGTTTATCAAGGTGTTGGTTTAGACAGCGTTCTGGTTTACCAAGGTGTTGGTTTAGACACTGTTCTGGTTTATCAAGGTGTTGGTTTAGACACTGTTCTGGTTTATCAAGGTGTTGGTTTAGACACTGTTCTGGTTTATCAAGGTGTCAGTTTAGACAGCGTTCTGGTTTACCAAGGTGTCAGTTTAGACAGAGTTCTAGTTTATCAAGGTGTTGGTTTAGACAGTGTTCTGGTTTATCAAGGTGTCAGTTTAGACAGTGTTCTGGTTTATCAAGGTGTTGGTTTAGACACTGTTCTGGTTTATCAAGGTGTTGGTTTAGACACTGTTCTGGTTTATCAAGGTGTCAGTTTAGACAGCGTTCTGGTTTATCAAGGTGTTGGTTTAGACAGCGTTCTGGTTTACCAAGGTGTTGGTTTAGACACTGTTCTGGTTGATCAAGGTGTTGGTTTAGACAGTGTTCTGGTTTATCAAGGTGTTGGTATAGACACTGTTCTGGTTTATCAAGGTGTTGGTTTAGACACTGTTCTGGTTTATCAAGGTGTTGGTTTAGACAGCGTTCTGGTTTATCAAGGTGTCAGTTTAGACAGCGTTCTGGTTTATCAAGGTGTTGGTTTAGACAGTGTTCTGGTTTACCAAGGTGTTGGTTTAGACACTGTTCTGGTTTATCAAGGTGTTGGTTTAGACAGCGTTCTGGTTTACCAAGGTGTTGGTTTAGACACTGTTCTGGTTTATCAAGGTGTTGGTTTAGACACTGTTCTGGTTTATCAAGGTGTTGGTTTAGACACTGTTCTGGTTTATCAAGGTGTCAGTTTAGACAGCGTTCTGGTTTACCAAGGTGTCAGTTTAGACAGAGTTCTAGTTTATCAAGGTGTTGGTTTAGACAGTGTTCTGGTTTATCAAGGTGTCAGTTTAGACACTGTTCTGGTTTATCAAGGTGTCAGTTTAGACAGTGTTCTGGTTTATCAAGGTGTTGGTTTAGACACTGTTCTGGTTTATCAAGGTGTTGGTTTAGACACTGTTCTGGTTTATCAAGGTGTCAGTTTAGACAGCGTTCTGGTTTACCAAGGTGTTGGTTTAGACACTGTTCTGGTTTATTAAGGTGTCAGTTTAGACAGCATTCTGGTTTATCAAGGTGTTGGTTTAGACATTGTTCTGGTTTACCAAGGTGTTGGTTTAGACACTGTTCTGGTTTATCAAGGTGTAGTTTTAGACAGTGTTCTGGTTTATCAAGGTGTCAGTTTAGACAGCGTTCTGGTTTATCAAGGTGTTGGTTTAGACAGTGTTCTGGTTTACCAAGGTGTCAGTTTAGACAGCGTTCTGGTTTATCAAGGTGTTGGTTTACACACTGTTCTGGTTTATCAAGGTGTCAGTTTAGACAGTGTTCTAGTTTATCAAGGTGTCAGTTTAGACAGTGTTCTGGTTTATCAAGGTGTCAGTTTAGACAGCGTTCTGGTTTATCAAGGTGTCAGTTTAGACAGTGTTCTGGTTTATCAAGGTGTCAGTTTAGACAGTGTTCTAGTTTATCAAGGTGTCAGTTTAGACAGTGTTCTGGTTTATCAAGGTGTCAGTTTAGACAGCGTTCTGGTTTATCAAGGTGTCAGTTTAGACAGTGTTCTGGTTTATCAAGGTGTCAGTTTAGACAGTGTTCTAGTTTATCAAGGTGTCAGTTTAGACAGTGTTCTGGTTTATCAAGGTGTCAGTTTAGACAGTGTTCTGGTTTATCAAGGTGTCAGTTTAGACAGCGTTCTGGTTTATCAAGGTGTTGGTTTAGACAGTGTTCTGGTTTACCAAGGTGTTGGTTTAGACAGTGTTCTGGTTTACCAAGGTGTCAGTTTAGACAGTGTTCTGGTTTATCAAGGTGTCAGTTTAGACAGCGTTCTGGTTTATCAAGGTGTTGGTTTAGACAGTGTTCTGGTTTACCAAGGTGTCAGTTTAGACACTGTTCTAGTTTATCAAGGTGTCAGTTTAGACAGTGTTCTGGTTTATCAAGGTGTCAGTTTAGACAGCGTTCTGGTTTATCAAGGTGTCAGTTTAGACACTGTTCTGGTTTATCAAGGTGTCAGTTTAGACACTGTTCTGGTTTATCAAGGTGTCAGTTTAGACAGCGTTCTGGTTTACCAAGGTGTTGGTTTAGACACTGTTCTGGTTTATCAAGGTGTCAGTTTAGACATTGTTCTGGTTTATCAAGGTGTCAGTTTAGACAGCGTTCTGGTTTATCAAGGTGTTGGTTTAGACACTGTTCTAGTTTATCAAGGTGTCAGTTTAGACAGTGTTCTGGTTTATCAAGGTGTCAGTTTAGACAGCGTTCTGGTTTATCAAGGTGTCAGTTTAGACACTGTTCTGGTTTATCAAGGTGTCAGTTTAGACACTGTTCTGTTTTATCAAGGTGTCAGTTTAAACAGCGTTCTGGTTTACCAAGGTGTTGGTTTAGACACTGTTCTAGTTTATCAAGGTGTCAGTTTAGACACTGTTCTAGTTTATCAAGGTGTTGGTTTAGACACTGTTCTGGTTTATCAAGGTGTTGGTTTAGACACTGTTCTAGTTTATCAAGGTGTCAGTTTAGACACTGTTCTAGTTTATCAAGGTGTCAGTTTAGACACTGTTCTGGTTTATCAAGGTGTCAGTTTAGACAGTGTTCTGGTTTATCAAGGTGTCAGTTTAGACAGCGTTCTGGTTTATCAAGGTGTCAGTTTAGACATTGTTCTGGTTTATCAAGGTGTCAGTTTAGACAGCGTTCTGGTTTATCAAGGTGTCAGTTTAGACAGTGTTCTGGTTTATCAAGGTGTCAGTTTAGACAGCGTTCTGGTTTATCAAGGTGTTGGTTTAGACAGTGTTCTGGTTTACCAAGGTGTCAGTTTAGACAGTGTTCTGGTTTATCAAGGTGTTAGTTTAGACAGTGTTCTGGTTTATCAAGGTGTCAGTTTAGACACAGTTCTGGTTTATCAAGGTGTCAGTTTAGACAGAGTTCTGGTTTATCAAGGTGTAGTTTTAGACAGAGTTGTGTATTTCAATCAAAATGAAGTTTTTCACATTTTTTAAGGTATAACACACTGACGAAGTAAATCTATCTCATATAAAATGTCCATGTTAACCAGCAAGTAATATGGGACAAAGTAGGCCCACCTTTATTAACGGTGGACTTTGGTGCTCGACCAATTGATTCTCTTCTCTCATCACTCAGAGGTATACTCGAGCTACATTTCAAAGCTGAAACAAAGAAAACGATTGGACGGTTGATTGTATGTTGTGTTACCTCACAATCAAGATTATTTCCTTAATATGATAAAAGGCATGTCAAGCACATTTTTCATTTTCATTTGAGTGCTTTCAAGACTGATGTGCAATCATTTTTATTATAAAATCAGTAGCAATATTCAGTCTCATGCCTACCATTTGTCATAAGGTTTTAAGAATTATAATTTCTCAGTGAAGACAACTGTCCCCTGTAAAAATGGACCAATACGTCATATTTCCATCATGAAAAAGTTACCCCCCTTGTTGTGCTTTCCATTGAAAGAAGAAAGTATTTTTCCACTTTCTGGGAATGAATAAGATTAAAATATATCTTTAAACTTTACCTCAGATAGTAAAAATAATAACAATATAAAGGTTTAATTAAATTTATTAAACCTAACAAAATTATCTGTAAAATAGATGCTTTTCATTGTTTGTATTCCTGTGCATTACAGGAAGAATGAGGCTGTCTCACTCAAACCACCAAATTGCACCTCCACATTGAAGAGTTCTACTGATGGTGATAGAGTGTATTCAAAGCAAATTTATGAATGATAACTTTTTAATGATCCTGAAATATATTTTTTACCACGCTCATCCATAGGGGCAGAAAAAATATGGCAGGCCAGGTTTTAAACCTTTTTTCAACATATATTCTTCATGGTTGGGTCTTGGCTTTAAATTACTTGCCAAATAACACATTTGATAACATCATTGTCATGGAGAAATTGTCAGTATAATGTACATGTCAACATTGGGCAAGTGAAAACCCCCACAAGATTTTTTTTATCTTGAGAGGGATTCGAACCAGAGACCCACTGTGAGGAACGAGCATCAACTAAACTCTTGAATTGTATCAAGGAGTACCACTGCTTATAATCAAGCTATAGACTGTTTCATGTTTTATAATCCACCTAAAAATTATTTAACTTGTATGACGATGTTACAAGGTTTAATGGATGAGGAAACCAGGTCTATTGCCCAGAAGGTTTGATTGATTGATGTTTTACGCCGCACTCAAGATTATCAGGGAAATGACTAAATAAGTAGCTCAGAGGGTAGAGCGGTGGGACGGTAACCCTATGTCGGGAGTTCAATTCTCACCTGGCTCGGGATTTTTTCAGGGTCAATTAGTGTCGGTTATTTACTTACTCAAGATTATTTCACTTATATAGCAGCATTGCCACGTTTAGTGGGGGGCTAAACTGGGCTCATTGCCCAAAGGAAACCGCCGACCTTTGATGGGTACCTGGCAAACTCTTCCACATATTACAGCGACCAAGTGAAAAATTCGCTCAGAAATATTCGATTTTTATTTGGTCCGAGCTTGATTCGAACCGACACTGCTGCCCAGAAGGGGAAACAAACGCAACTCACTGGAATGACTGGATGTTTTACTGGTGTTGGTGGCTGAACTCTGGCTACTGGTAAAGGAGGTATCCATGGCTGTGTGAGGTTTGTTGGCATGCATGGAGAAATACACCTCATCATCTGATGAATCTGAAATGGGAAAATACAAAATGTATTTTTTGTAAAAATGCCGCACTGATGAACCGCACAACTCAAAAAAAATTGTCAAAATAAATATTGGTTGTGACAACAGTAAGAGGGTTTGAAAGTCAACGAAAAACTAAACAAAATTTAAATAACTGAGACGAACGTTCATTCATTCTAAGCCTCAGTTAGTTCAAAACACTAGTTTAAGGTACTAGTACTTTCTATAGCCAAGTGTCACTTCTGAATTGCATATTATGAGAAAATTAGCTGATGTTTTTCGCTCTTTGTTTTAACTTAAAAATCGACATTTTGACCGCTCATGCCACTAGTATAATTACCTAATGAATGCTGTACCATTATACTATTAGGGTGATTGGCAGCAGAGGACAGATAGCTGTCCATCCCCTGACCTTGAAACCTGCCACCGTGTAACTGACGCTGAAGCTCAGATTCAACTCGGCCATAATCATCAGCTTCCATAGGTTTATTCTTGTGGCTCGGGTGGCTTGAATTACTGTTGTCACTGGTTCCTGGAAAGAAAATTTTCCAGAAATTTTTTTTCTTTTTTTCATTGATATTGTACATAAATAGATTTCCATGGAAGACAGTTTGTTCTGCCAAAACATCCACAAGCGGACAAACATCAATGAAATCTAAAACAAGAGTTTTAGTAAACTCAACATACGCCCGCCGTGGCAAAGACGAACCGCTACGATTAACTTTACATTTAATATAACATTTGTTTTAATTTCATCAATTCAAATTTCTTGTTCACATTAGTAGTTTTTCTTTTCTGAATTTGATGAAGCTGCAACTAAATACCAGTACGTTATAGTACACACATATTATCATTTTAATTGCAAAAACTGAAATATTGTGGCTGTTTTGACATTGCTGTTATGTTCCATAATAGCTTACAATTCTTGAATTTTAACAGCTTTGACTGGGACACTGTTCTATTAGACTTGGCAGTGATAGTTTTATTACAAAGCAAACAATCTTCAGGCTGACCACTGATATGCTGACCACTGACATTGTCCCCTTATCTCTATTTAAACAGCCACTCTGGTAAATTCCAGATGGGCAATAAAGCTGTGAAAATGGTCCTTTTTTATCATAGCACACATTTAACTATCCAAAAAAACAGTCTCAGAATGTATAAATTAATTGGCTTCAAGTATTACCCTGGACCAAGTGTACTAAAAAAAGCATTGATATATATTAATATATATATATTAAACATCAGGTACACATTTCTGATAAAAAAAACTCTTGAAAAGACAAAAAATATGTGGACCCAAATCAAATTTGGTATGTGACGCATCGTCTACCTATTAGGTATATATACTCTAGAAGAATTGGAGAAATTATATCAAAACGAAAGAAGTTCTGGGGCCGAAAGGGAAAATTACATAATCCAATAGGGCTGCCATATTATGCAACAGGTGATGTCAGAAATGGTACTTGAAACACCGTCTGCCCATAAGGTATATACTCTGAAAGAATCGTCAAGATCGGATCAAAACTTTAGAAGTTATGGAACGGAAGGGAATATTACATAATCCTATATGGCTGGCAGATTATGCAATGGGTGAAGTCAGAAATGGTTCATGACACACCTTCTACCCCTAAACTATATGTTGTAAAAAAAATTGTAAAGATCGGATCAAAACTCTTCAAGTTATGGAGCGGAAGGGAACGAATATATAGACTAAGACAGAATATTACATAATCCAATGTAGAAGCCATATTATGCAATGGACATTTTCTTAATGGTTCATGACACACCTTCTACCCCTAAACTATATGTTGTCAAAAAATTGTAAAGATCGGATCAAAACTCTTGAAGTTATGGAGCGGAAGGGAACGAATATATAGACTAAGACAGAATACTACATAATCCAATGTAGAAGCAACATTATGCAATCGACGATGTCATAAATGGTTCATGACACACCTTCTACCCACAAGGTATATGTTGTGAAAGAATTGTAAAGATTAGATCAAAACTCTTCAAGTTATGGAGCGGAAGGGAATCCGGGCCGGACGGCCGGACGGACGGACGGACGGACGGCGCTGGTGATACCATAATACGACCGACTTTTTTTAAGTCGGGCGTATAAAAATTGACCCATCCACCAGTGCCATGTGGATAGGGCAAACGTTCGAAAAGGTTGGACAAATCCAGCATGTCCGCTTTGTGGAGTGTTTTGGCTTGGCCACGTGACAAAAATCCATCGTGTCTGCTTCGTGAAGTTACAAAAGTGATGACGTCACATAGCCGGTACTGTACTGGAGTGGTGGGAATAAAGCTCTTAATGGTGAAATAAATCAGGGTCTTTGCTTTCAAAGATCACCTAACCTTCCATCAGTAAATGACAAACAATCCACATATGTGTATGTAAGCTAAGGACCTTAATTTTCCCCTTGGGCGATCATTAAGAATTAGCAGGTTGCGGGTAACAAGCCTTACTTTTGGAAGACCGGTCGGTCAGTCTTTTTTTTTTTTATGCTGACGTTTATATTGTTTTACAAACATTTTCATGAACTACGTTCAAAGCCCTTCGCAATTCGCGTGTTATTTATTGAGAAATTTAATTAGCTTTCACGAATTGCAAGTGACATAAAAAAACACTTTTATGAGTGGACGTCAGTCTGGACATATGTATGAGCTGTATAAATTTGCAAACTACAGATACTCGAACCAATGAAAATAGACTTCTGAGAAGTCGGTCGCGGACCTGCACGAAAGCATTACAAAATGAAAATCGACAGGTTAGAATCTGCTAAATTGTTTATCCATTCTCGACTTCGGACGTTAATTCTGATCGGATTTGAAGACAGTGTCATTGTAATTGAGATAATCTGCCTCGATATGAAGTTACATGGTAACCAAATCTCAGTTTATCCATGCTCTGCTCGCTGTGCGATAAGGCGTACGAATTGTTTAGTTGTTGAACACCGGGTCATGCTGCATGAACACAGGGGTCCAGTTTAACGAGCGGCACAACATTAACAATTCAGCCTATTGTAGACGGCTGTGCAGTCGTATCTGAATAACTTCGATCCACTCAACATAAAACGGACTAGACAAGAATCAGCTGCGGGCAAATTCCTGCTGTTTCGCTTTAATTAAAAAAAACAAATTCTGAAAATCTTTAAAAAACTTTTCGGTCGGCCCGTTTTCAATCGGGTCGGTCAGGTTACCAGCAACCGTTTGATTCTTAATGGTCGCCTTAGGAAGAACCTAAGACGTTGATGCTATGTTACGAAACACCGTAGCTTAAGGTCACGTTACTTTAAGAGAATTTTAAGGGTGCCTCAAAGGCACACGTAACGTCACCGTAAGCCATTGTTTAGCTTATAAACATAAGCACAATTGTTATTTTGGGATGAAACAGCGAGGAGACTTTTGAAATCGTATATATGGAATCTCTTCTGATTTAATACGACATTCAAAATTCAATGCCAGCGCTTTGTGGAGTTCTTATGTAATGTACTAAAATCACAACAGGCTTTATCGGAAGAAAGTTTGTCGCAGTCCTATCGTTCAAACAGTGTTGGTTGAGAAAATAACTAAAAGAAAGGTTTGTTTCAAGACTTATAATCTAAAAAAACCTTGTGATCTACAAGGAAACATCAGTATCTGAGGAGTTTTGATCCTCCACTTGAGGAGAGTTCCCCATTAAGTTAGCGCTGAGGTGAAAATTTTAAGATGGGGTTAAGAGGGTTTCTAAAAATGGGGTAGGTCCATCTTAAAATTTCCCTTATGGTTTATCGTTAACCACTAAGATCTCCTTAACTAAGGAGGCTACGTAAAACTGGGTGCTGGGTTACTTCACTAATCTGACGACATCGTCAGGTGCAACAGGTGAGGAAACAGGGCTTTTTTTGCCCTGAGGAAAATCCTGATCTTCTACGGCACCTGGCAACTCTTCCACATTGGTTGATTGATTGGTGTTTTACGCCGTGCTCAAGATTATTTCACTTATATGGCGGCGTTGACAGTTTTGGTGTGGGAGGAAATCGGGCTCTATGCCCAGAGGAAACCCACGACCTTTCTAATTTTGTTGGACTGAGTGGGATTCGAACCCGCGACCCATTGGTAGAAGGCTGTTCGGATTGAGCGTCCAATGCTTTACTAGTCCGGGTTTCTGATTCCAAAATTACTATTTTTTCATACTGACGGCCGTATTTTGGAGTCAGGGCTCATTGCAATCAAAAAGTCGGAGTAGACTGCAAGCTTCTGATCATGCAGTTTGCGGTCAGATTTAGAAAGTAAATAACAACATAAGTAACTCAAATAGTGTCAGTACGACATTCATTAATAATTTAGCCCTTTTTAAAGTGAATTTAACATTTAAAAACTGAAAAATCGCCAAACAGTGTTACGTCATCAATGGCGGAGAGTTTGAGATTTGGAGAAGGCAAAAGTGAATTCAGAGGAAGAATAATGTTTACTGGCCGATCCTGCTCGTCCATATCAGGCACTGGTAGGTAGCGAAATTATCCCTGAACGTGATTATGACCGTTTAGACACGATCTGAGTAGGTTATATTGCTATTTCTTTGTCTAAACCAGACCATATACTGCCCGCTTCTGAGCGGGCAGTCAACTCCAGCTTTTTCTTTGCAGTGAACCCTGACTCCAAAATACGACCGTCAGTATAAAAAATAGTGATTTTGGAGTCAGAAGCCCGGACTAATGCTCTACCTACTGAGCCATGGAGGGCCCCTTCCACATTGGGCATTGAAGTGAAAAATCCCCAATTTGTATGCATGACCCATCAATCGAAGGCTGGGGTTGAACAAAGATTGATTGATGACAATCCCCCTCTCCCCCCTATTTAGAGAAAACTATAATATGGAAGCGTGCACCATTTTATATATGAATCTGGCTATCAAAACAGTTTGTTGATCTCGGGAAGAGGGGGATAGAATTACCTGGGGAAGACAGTCCATGAGCCAGCTCCAACAAAATATGAACTTGTCTGGGCGTCAGTAAAGCATGTAAAGATCCAAAATGACTGTCTATTTCCAACTACAACAATGAAGTGCATATAATTTCTGAATCTCTTGTAATTACCCTCCATCCAGATATAAAACAGCTAGGTGTACATTTAAAAATCATTGCACCAATCACCTGTCAAGAACAATCCTACGACATCACTTATGTATTTGGTAGATTCATGTTTTACACTGTACTGAAATTATTACACTTATATATGGCTGCCTTGCTGGATTTAGTGGGGGAAGAAAGCAGGCTCTTTGAACAGTGGCAGATCCTCTTGACCTTCAGAACTACTTGGCAGCCCTTCCACAAGCATATCAGTTATAGGACTCTGATACTATATTCAGTCTGACTATATAGTACAGAGAATCTCTTCCTCTTAATTGCTTTCCCATTGTATGTGGAAGAGTTGCCATGTACTCGTCGAAGGTCGGGGGTCTCCTCCGGACAGTGAGCCCAGTTTCCTACCCCACTAAACCTGGCAACGCCGCCATATAAGTGGAATAATCTTAAGTACAGCGTAAAACATCAATCAATCAATCAATCCTCTTGATTGATTGTTCTATGGCATATTTTTTATACCTTTGGTCCTTGTAAAGAATCATTCTGCTTCAGTTTAATCTTCATCTCCTGGGTACCAGTTAACATTGCTATCTTAACTGGTTCTGTAAGGACAAAAGGAAACCCTGTTCCCATGGGCTGTGAAGTGACTGTTGACGCGTGTAGGGAAGAGAACGCCATACTAGGGTTGATGGGTTCATTTTCTGTTTCATAGGCCTGTCACGATAGAAAATAACAAATAACATAAAATTATAGGCATTAAGTGTGACAGGAGATGCAAAGATCGGTTTTCATAAATTTATGAACGCCAATGGAAAAAGGGGTACAAAGAAAACCTACTCGTTACTTTGATATTTAAATATTGGAAGCCAGGTTCTCTGAAGAGAAGAAACGTGTGGTGTGTACTTGGCAGCCCCCCCCACCCCCACCCCACAAGCTACAAAAGTGCACTCTACCTGTGAGTCCACTGAGCTA
The DNA here is from genome assembly GCA_963971465.1 of Lepidochitona cinerea. Taxonomy (NCBI): domain Eukaryota; kingdom Metazoa; phylum Mollusca; class Polyplacophora; order Chitonida; family Tonicellidae; genus Lepidochitona; species Lepidochitona cinerea. Next base: position 17,448,501 of record OZ020554.1, read on the forward strand.
CCCTTTGTGGATGGTGTCCGACTCGCCCTATTGAATTCATCAGCGTACATGGTCACTCCCATCAAGCGTAAGTTCTTGTGACAGAAAGCTGCCTGCTCCATGATGTGAGGTGTCTTGTCTGACCAGTCTGATCTGTGTGATTCTGCCAGGTCATCAAAATATTCAATCCTGAAGTATTAAAGATTTCAAAAAAGATATTGTATGAGGGTATTGTACAAGGATAGTGTATAAAGATAGTGTATAAAGATACATGTGTTGTATATTGAGTACCGTATTCACCCGAGTATAATACACATCCATCTATAATGTGCACCCCAAACTATCAAACTAAATCGCTGAAAAAATGTGTACAGCCATGTATATTGCGTATTAGAAAGATAAGATTATGTAACGGCACACGTGAGAACCCAGCTGCCTGGCGCCGAGAAGCCTAGTAAAGCAGACAGCTGGCCACCTTCGAACAAATCACGCTGAATTGAGTTAATTGTCTGATCATTTCTTGTCATTAATAAATAGATATCTTATGACCGTTGTATATAGGGTGGTTGTTCTTTAATATACTGAAGCGCAAAAGAAACGTCACCCTATTAAAATGTTGCTAAATGCATATATTATCAAAATTTTCAATAATTTTTCTCTTTTGATATCCTTGCTAGACCTGGTTTGAAGTCAGTGGTCGGGAAAGTTTGGTTTCTGATCTTGTTACTAATATGCAAAACAAGTCATCAAAGCACAGCTACTAAAGTAATAATGGGGTGCTTTTTCGGTTTGTTTTGCCTGAAGGTCACAATGCATTTGTGTTGCGAAGTGTCATCCCTATAAAAACAGCCACCGAGCATGGACCGAATCATTCACAGTTTGACAGTAGTGATATGCCACGACTGTCATGAGAGCAGAGAGACCAAACCTTGGGAAGACTTCATGCTGGCCAGACTGCAAGACCTGTGGCAAACCACTTTAAAGTGGCATGAGCTGCCAAAATTCATTCTATTTTCATAATTTCTGATCGTCACGACAATAACAGGCTTTGAAGACCATCGAAAAACTAAATTATTGGCGTTGGAATATCCATACAATATGTGTGCTGTAGACAAAATTTAAATAACCGGGACGACCATTCAAAGTTAGTTCAAAGCAATACTTTATCGTACATTTTCGAGACAAGAAGCACTAAAAAGCTTCCGAATTATACGTCTTGAGAATAGCCAAAAATTTCAACATTCTGTTTTAACATCAAAATATCAACATTTTGGCAGCTCATGCCACTTTAATGTTCATGTGCGAACAATATACCGCCTGCAGCAACGGGTTCAAGCCACTGGAAGCACAGCAGACCGTCCTCGTAGTGGAAGACCGCCCGTAACAACGTTGAGGCAAGATCGACAGATTATCCATCAACACCTGCAAAACTGCTTCGCTACAGCTGCGGAAACTGCAAGGACAATCACTGGCAATCACCAGAGACCAACCAGCGATGACACGGTACTCAGGCATGTGAGGCAGGCAAATGTCAGATGTCACAGGCCTTACAGGGGTCCGATCCTCACTGCTTGCCAGCGTCGATTATAAGCCAATTGCAGGCCATAGGAGTTCCCGGCAACGATCGGTTCCGGTAGCCTGTTGTTATTGTTGTACTAAAACTGGGGTGTGAATGAATTTTTTTCATGGTAACCCATAAGAGGTTTCGCAAAATGGGGTATGGTAACCCATTTTTACGTTTCCCTATAAAAAACTATGGTAACCTATTTTGAAATAAGGTAACCTATTTTAGTATTTGGTGAGAAATCAACAAAAAAAGACTTCTGAGCAGGCGGGAAATGAAGAAAACATATAAAAAAAATAAAGTGGAAAGTCAGTTTTAAAATTCATCACTAAAAAATATTATTTCTATTTATTTTGATGAAGAAATCTCTCTTGTAATCAATTCCATGAATATTTTTTTTCCTTCATTGTTGAATGCCTATTTATAGATAAATAAATAGAAATGTTATTTCAGATACAGGTGGAGAAGAGAAACATTCACCTTGTACTAATAGTAATAATATAAAGTATAATAGTTTAAAACTAATAGAGATTTAGAAAGCACATGTGTTGTTGTTGTAGATTTAAAAGTATACAGACTTTCTTCAAAATATTCTGTCTGACGTACAATGTACATGTACAAGTGACACTTGAGTTGTTTCAGTTCTCTTTATTCCCAACTTTTCCTTGAAGCATTAGTTTTGATGTCCTCAAAAGTTAAAACTGGACTAAATCTCTTTGAAACGTCAAACGGGTGACAGCAGAGGTGCTTTGAAGGTCACATTACTGTAATGCATTGTATCTAAATTGGAAAGTGGGTTAGTTTGATTCCTTAAGGTGCTCACTGCTGATGTCACTTCCCAACAACCGTCATAATTACGTGTAACAAACACATGCAGTCAAACTTATTCCAACAAAAGCAAATAAATAAGAAAAAAACAAGCTGAAAAAGTGCTCAATATCTCACAGTAGCTCTGATTAATGATTTCCGTAGTTATTCTTTTCCCATGGCAAACGAATATTCATTTGTCAGGCGAATGGTTTCCGTTCCCCCAAAATTGATTTTGCGTAACCTCTTGGCGAACGCGTTCAGCCGTTCGCCATTCATTCGCATGCCTGCTAAAACTACGGAAACGAAATTTTTTACCCATCCCTAAAGCCAGTTTATGATATGATATATAAAATTGTTATCGGTTGGTTCCCAGCATTAAAAAATATGGAACCAATTCAATGTTTCTGACCGGAACCCCCAACCTTTGGCAAGTACCTGGTAACTCTTTGACATACGACGAAAGAGTGTACAATCCATTATTTTTCAATGTTTATTTGATCTGAGTGGGATTCCAACCCGCACTGCATCAATGGAAGGCCTGTGTGGGACTGAGGGACTATCAGTCTTAGACTGAGCCACCGAGGCCCTCGCCATACAAGTGGAATCATGTTTGAATGCAGTGCGTAAAACATCAATAAATCAGTCAAAAAATAATCCAAATTTTCTTACCTTTTGATTCTTAGCTCTAGTGCGACCCCAACACTTGCCTCTTTTGGTAAATGTTCTAAACGGATAGTTGTATTACTCAAGGTGACCTTCACTCTGGACAACACTGAAAAGACATGATTAAATAACAAATCTCCATAAATCAGAGTGACTCTGAGAATAAACAATTTGTCATTTGCCAATGCCCTTTGAAGCCACACTGACAACTTACCCATTCAAGAGGTATAAAGTAATTTATTTATGTTCTATAGAGGGGTCACTGGTTTGAATCCCACTCAGTTCCAAGAAAAAATAATTATTTTCTGAGTGGCTTTGCACTTGATTGCCCTTTGTGGAAAGGTAACTGGTACCAGTTATGGGTTTCTTAAAAAGAGCAAAGAGGCTGGTTTGGTTCCCCCCCCCCCCCCTAAACCTTATATGCGTGAAATAATCTTGCTGTCTCAAGGGCCTATTCACCTTTGAAGAATTGAGCGAAGGCTAGATTTGTTATCGTGAGACTTATCCCATGTCATTTAAGCAATAAAACAAATTGTATAAATTGCTGTTACCGGAGTCAATAGTTTGGGCGAATTTTTCAACCCCTTCAAATCTCTCTCCGCCTTTCTCGTTTGAAGGACTGGATTCATTGGCCGCATCTTCACGGAGGACTTCCTGAGCTAGCTGAAGACTGGAGGTCATAGAGGTCATACTAGTAAACATCTCCTCCAGGGTACTGCCTGAAAACGAAAGTGAAAGTTTGTAACCCCTTATGATATAAGAGTAACTAATAGAAGAAAATAAGTAGGGTTAATCAAAAAAGGATTATTATCATGTTATTCAAATGACGGACAATCAGCTTGCACAATCCTTTAGCTGTTTGGTTGTCGGTTTGCTGTTAAATTCGGCAATTTAGATCAGTGTTTTCATTCGCTCTCTAAATGTTCAGGTTACTTGAACCAAGCTCAGTTTGGGTTGTCTGCAGCAGTTTTTTTTGCTTTCTTGCCCTACATGTAGCTGAACATGCATAAGCATTGTCCATGGATTACAAAGTGTTCCAGAAAATTCTACCGACTAAGGCCAAGCCCCTGTCTGACGATAACCTAAGTACAAAAATCAGGGGTTTTAGTTTATTACAACAACTTAGGCTTGATTGATTGATTGGGGCTTAACGTCGCACTCAACAGCTAAGGTTATATGGCGACAAAAATACCAACTGATCAAAAGATCTTACCCACCCCGTGATACCCAACACCCCACCTATAAATGTTAACATTAAAACCTCCACAGACCTTTTCCTCCATGCTAGGTAGGCGAAAATGGCTATGTCAAAAACCACACCGCTCCAAGCCCGAGGGTACTTAGGCTTGAGTATAAATGTCTTAATGATATATCGCTTTATAACACGATTAGAAACTTATCTCCATGGTTATTTTAGACAAGAAGATTTTCCCAGTGCCCGTGTATTTTTGTGTTAATAAATTTATATACACTCATTACTGGTAACGTGGTTGATTGATGGAGCATTATGTAGCCCGGATTATCGGTCTTACGGCGACTGGTATTATATGGCTGGTAATGTGTCTTGTCGCCTTAGCCCGAATCACTAGTGTAAAATAATATCAATATAAGTGTGGAGAAATATAGGCCTATACATGTAGTATTTAATACTCCACGAATATTTAATATTCGGCCTAGTTCATTCGCCATACCAAAAAAATTTCTGAAGATATACGAGTTACGTATTTCTAAGATGCCCCGCCCAGTTTTTAGGTCGGTTAAATGTTTTACTATGGCGGTTACGTCAGGTTGAAAGCCAGTATACTTAGAGGCAAATATTGACTGCATAAAGGAAAATTTACCACATTACAGCTGCGTAAAGTTGACAAACTCCATCTTCTAGGCCTATGCTATCGGAATGTAGAGGTAAATACTTTATTCTTTGCTTATTTGTTGTGAAATTTGCGCCGCCAATTTTTTCGGCGAGTCTCCTTCAAAAATATCACTTTTTTACTATGGAAGTGATCTGGGCTATGACGAACACGGAGAGAGAGAAAAAAATTCGGCAGAGCCCAGATTTCTCGGCTAGAGCATTATGTAGCAGTTTTATAATGTTTACATACCATTGTCCTCCCTTTGTTTAGGCTGAATCGTTAACTCCAACCCATCAACTGCCACCTCCGTGCTGTCGTAAATGAGAGCGGACCATGGTACATTTACTGTAATACTCCCTACGAAGCCGTCAACGATTTCAAACGGGATGTTGTACGTATTTAAGGCTTCATTCAAGGACTGAAACATAAATAATCCTTAAAAATATGATCATGTTTAAAGTGGCATGAGCTGCCAAAATGTTGATATTTTGACGTTAAAACAGAATGCTGAAATTATTGCCTATTTTTCTCAAGACGTATAATTCAGAAGCTTTATAGTGCTTCTAGTCTCGAAAATGTACGATAAAGTATTGTTTTGAACTAACTCTGGCTTAGAATAAATGAATGGTCGTCCCGGTTATTTAAATTTTGTTTACTTTTCGAACACGTTTTCGGTTCGTACAGGCCACATACTGTATGGATTTTCCTCATTCCAACGCCCAGCATTTAGTTTTTTGATGGGCTTCAAAGCCTCTTTCTGTCGTGACGATCAGAAATTATGAAAAAAGTGTGAATTTTGGCAACTCATGCCACTTTAAGGTTAATCAATGTAGATAATGGTTAGGACCAGAGAATGAGTCTCACTCTGACGGTCAAAGTTCATTTAACTTAACCGAAGATTTTTGGATTGATGGATCCTGGAATCTCTTCAACACACAGTGATTGAGTGATAAATTTACTCAGAAAATTTTTGGTCTGAGGGATAAAATCTCATGCCATATCGATGAAAGGGTTAGACCCGTGTCGAACTCAGGGACTTAAACCAACTGTGCACCTGAGGACCCAATTTCACAATGGAACATTTTTTATCATTTCCTTTCATTGTATGAAGTTTTCCATAGCTGTAGATTTAAAAAATAAATAATGTATATGTACATAAGTCTAAGTTTGAAGTCTAATATTTTTTACTGAAGCTGTTTGTCAAAACATGTACATATGGTGGTGTCTTAGAAGATCATTTACAGAAGTACATGTTTTGAAATTCATTTCTACTCTACAAGAGCTTATAAACTTATTAGCCTCACTCCGTCCAAATGTTTTCGTATTCAGGGATCGTTTGACTGCCTTTAATTGCTAGCATGCTCTGCCCTTTTAAATTTAATTTTTTTTTTTATTTTCAGGTGTTTGATGGATAGATTGATTGATATGGCCGCGTTCCCAGGTTTAGTGGGGGAGGAAACCAGGCTCATCCCCCGGAGGAAAACCCCTGACCTACGAAGAGTACCTGCCAACTCTTCCACATACGCCAAGTGAAGAATCCATGCTTTGTAGAGCTAAACCATCATCTGTGACAATACAAATCGCCAAACAACAAAATTCGCTAAGTTTAGATTCCCTTTTCATAATCATCGACCTTCCCCGACAGCCGTTACCGGTTGTAGTGACGAGCATGATTTGAAAGTTCGTGGTAGATGGTGGTGTGATCGCCCGAGAAAATTTTTAGTGAACACAGATGGAATTCAAACTTAGCGAACAGATTTTAACGGAGTGTATGGTCACAGATGATGGTTTAGCTCTACGAAGGGATTATCAAAGAAACTTTCAGACAAAATTTTAGGTGAGTAATGTTTAAAAATTGCGAGTTACCATTTTTTTAGAATTCTGAGAGCAACTCTTAGATTTTTCAAATGCACCCTATGTTGACATGGTATTGAAGAAGCCTGTGCGGGCGTATCAGAATTTATCCTTCAATCCACTCATATTGCGGACTAAGAAACACAGAGCCGTGTTCAAGCAAATTCAATATTATAGGCCCCTGGGCTCGAATATCAAACACTATGATTATTAATTAATTCACTGAGCCACGAGAAAATGGAAAGGGTCTAAAATGGTCAGTGTTGACTGCTACGGATAGCTTTTATTTCAAGCAGACAAATGACATGTTATGTAGTTAGTATAAGCAACTATCATAATGCAATAGCACAGCTCATATATTATCATTAGTGTAATACTGCCATAACTGGATGATTGACAGTTCTATTTTTAGACCTTTTGTTTATTTGAGGCCAATATTAAAAAATACTCACTGTAAATGTGTATGCATGTTTATGCTTTATCATAACCTTTAGATATCATAAATATTAGGGGTGAATCGTTGCAAATTTCGTAAGTATATCTCACCACAACGTCAAGTGACAAGTCTTTGATGACTCCAGTTCCATTGTAAAGATCGACACTCAGCTGATCAAGTGTCAACTTTTCTTGTAAAAACTGACCGAGGTATCGATTCAACAAATATCTACAAGCTCTCTTCTTCACAAAATCTGACCACAGACTGTTCCACGGCATTATGTTGTACCACTGAAAAGAAATGTAATGAATTTGTACAATTAAAAAATCACCACTTTGATGGCATCTTATTTGACGTTTTTGTTTATCATCAGAACGAAAACATCATGCGCCATTGATTTGGAGTTGTAAATAAAACAGACGTCACGAAGAAATGAGCTCCACAAAGGGACATAACTATGCACTGAGTACATTTACCGCGTGCATGCCACAGGTATCCCATGCCACTTGAGGCCTTGATAATGTTTGGTAGTAGACCTATTTATGATCTCCAGAAGTTCGTTCAGCAGGAATTATAATAATAAAATACAAAACAATAAATAAAAACAACAATCTGAAACGATGCCGGGGTGGCTGGCCTGTGCATTCTCTGTTTTGCGTACGAATACGAAAAAAAGTTAGGCTATAGGCCTACCCTTTTGTGGAAGTTCGCAATAATTTTATTCAATGTATGGCCATCTTTGTTTTGAAAAACATTTGAATTACTCTTATCATTAGTAGAAGACTCTTTGCCACTATTTTTTTTTTTTTTTTTGTTGTTGTTGAAAAACTGGACCAGGCAATTTTATTTCTTCAACTAGTCCGAAATATCTGCGATGATGATGTAAGACATTTTCTGACAGATAGGCCATCATGATGATGGCCTATCTAATCATGATGGCCTATCTGTCAGAAAATGTCTTACATCATCATCGCAGATATTTCAGACTATTCTTCAACTAGCCACGATTTGGTTTATTTAATAATTCTTGTAGGCTAACTCGTTTCATTGGAGAACTAAGAAACAAACAGCCTGATGCAGGCCTTTTCTTTAATCATTATGGCCTAAATATAAAAGTCTATGTCCCGAGTGAAAAATATACCTCATGAGTCAACTTAGCACAGGAATAACAAGAAATGAGAAATTGAACCAATGTCTAAAAAACCAATTAATATGATAAATTGACTTTCTCAATTAGACCAAAACACTGTCATTATGTACGGTAAGTCTATAGATCTATGCTCTTTTTAACCGGTTGGCTGAATAGATAAGAGAGACGGTAGGCCTATAGTGCTTGCGTAAGTGCCATACTTTGGGACCGGGGTCGATTCCCGTTTCGGGCGTCACTCAAAATCGGCAGAAGAATTTCTGTCATTTTTCAAGAAAGTATGATCACAAAATAACCAGAATAATTATGTTTAAGCACTGTCATTGACCTTAATATTTGGAGAGAAAAAAAACGTATCTATTAATAATTAAGTATTTACCGGACCCTAATTAAAACCTGCATTTCTGATCCTTATTTTTTACTTGGTATGCATACAAAAATTTATAAAATAGACAGAGCACATAAATTAAAACACACTGTAATTGTAGCCCACATAAATATTTGATTTTACTTTTAATTCAAATTATGAGCCCAAAAAGTCTACGCACCGATAGCCTTGTAAGCATTACCATATACCACATATGCCCCTATAAGCGTGGAGCTACTTTGTATTATAATTGACTGTGCAAGTTATTACCCGAATACGACCTGTGGGGCGGGTTACTATCAGCAGACGGATCATGGTCACGTCACATTGGTTAAATTGGATCTGGCGAGCTAAAATCGCCTTCATAATTATGGGACGTTGAATCTCTCGAAAAGCAAAATAACGTTCTTCCACAAATTTATGATATCACGAATGAACGGTCAAAATTGACGTCCCAAGAGGGATTTGTCATCGTGTGATGACGTTAGCCTAATAAACTAGTCGTCTGTCCAGTTCGGGAACGCTACTGATTTATGTTTACCGAACTGTAATAATGTAATATTCTCCAGAACCTAGGTAAATATCTACTAGGTGAGCATCTCTCTCCTATATACTCTACACTCAACCAAAGAGAGTAGATTGACAAGAGTGGTCACTTCGTCCAATCAGCATTGCCGGCATGTTTTTCGGCCCCCTAGCGGAAGGGTGTTCCGACTGTACACGAATTGACTCAATCCAGATTTCGTGCCATTCTACGAGATCTTCAACTCGAGACATGGCTCGAGAGCCGTCGCACTCCATTTTGCGCATAGTTAACTGCAAGAAATCTACTGAGAATTTTTAATCTATATACTATTTATTTCTCTGTTCTATTCTGTTCGCAAACATGTAACCCTATCATAATATGCTGCATTGCAGGTTCTTAGGGCAGAAATACTTGTTAAAAATCGAAAATATAATCGGCACTACATCAGCTCTTAAATACATTCTAAAACAAGATGGCAGCGCCCATGGATGTCAACGCAAAATATGATATGGACTTCAAGGTATTTCATGGTATATTATATGTATTAGGAGAGTAGCAATCAATATAACAAAACAGGTTGTCGGCGGCTTAAACGTTACCTACCAGAATTATATCGAATATCTCTCTACACAACCGAGCCAACTATCAGTGTCACGTGTCGTTGTTTACAATTTTAAGGACGTGGACAGCAGTGGTCTCCCTTTGTGTTAAAGCAACATGTCACTCAATCGTTTTAGAGTTGATATCTCAACGAATGGCAGTAGGATCAATCTCTATTTTAGATTGGATTTGACTGTAAAGCGCCCCCTACAGAAAGGAGGTTCCTAATAATCGAATCGTGTCCGTGTCAGAGGGTACTTTAGTTACTATTGTAAATATTTCCAAGTTATGATTGTTACACTTTTTGTTATTTGTACTCTGCTTTGTTCAAGTGCCAAGTACAATAAAATTGAATTAAATTGAAAATTTTCAAATTCAACATGGCGCGGGACGAAGTGACCACTCTTGTCAATTCTACTCTCTTTGACTCAACTTGGAACTCACCTGTTTGTACTCACCTCAGAACTAGGCATTTTGACGGAGTGGTCAGAGAGCAACGTCGATGAACAAATGGGAAAAAAAACTTTGTTAATTCCTTTACTTCAACTAATATCTCTTCGGAAACAATGTTTCATGGATACAACCTTAACCAACTAAAAGCCCTAAAAAACAAGCTAAAATTAAATGACAATTCTACCGCAGCTATAGACATTAAAAATGACGGTGAATGTTTAGTTATCTCCCTCAACACATGTGATTTTGAAACCTTCCTATCTGGAATCACGGAAAGATACTGGATAGGTCTACAACATTGTTCTAATCAGCACGTTAAGTGGGTGGTAATCACAAGGACAAATCGAAAAAAGTTGTCGTACAAGATGTCATTCAACTTCTTGAAAATGGCAACAAACTAGTCACCATATCGATGTATCGTACCACTAATAAAGTCATGTTATAGCCAATATAGGGTCATTTTGCTCTGCAATGGTATATACATATATAAGAATTACCCCAGCTCCTCCAAAGTCCTCCAGTTTCAAACAAGGAAGCGAACATTTTACCAGAAATTAACTTTCACCATAAAGCTCTAGCACCAGTCACACCTCTGTCAGTAACTGATGGTGTAGCGTCAAACTGTGAAATCCTCTCCCTACCTCCGGAAACTGATACGTGTTCTATCAAAAACGATAACCAACAGGCTGGCAACATCAATGAACATGTAAATTCAACATTGTGTCATACTACTAGTTACAGTATATCGGATGCAGATTTATCATTAGATAAGACCAGAAGTCTATGAATGTGGAAGTGTGAAGCGTCCCATTACATAGTATTCAGGGCATTGGCGCCTTTTGACCCAGAGGTCACCATACACAGAACCCTCTCTCGGTTAGTCAGAAAGCGTGGCTTTTCTTCACTTTCTCCTATGAACTATTATGGGATGCATAAGAAAAAACATGGCGAACGTTTTCGATATGACAACAGTACTTGATGGAGCAAAAGTTAAAGTTTCCGAAGAACTTCATAAAGTTGAGAATGAGACAAGAAGACTAGTTTGGAAGGATTTGAGTCGAAATGGAGATATCAGAGTCGCATGTTCGGTAAAGCTTTTATAAAAACCAATGCATTCTCCGAACTGCGGTTACTGGAATTGCCGATAGATGCAGTAAGTGGAGAATGCATTTATTTTCTGATTTAAAATTGCGCAACCGTTGACAATTTCAAAATCTACCGCGCATAAACGTCACATAGTGTAGTATAAGCAGGCTGAAGGGACCAATGCCCTGAATATTGGGTAATGCGACATTTCACACTTCCCTGTTCATAGACTTCTGATAAGACTAACACAAATTTAACACATAATGACAGTACATTGTCTTTAAACAACGTTAAATTCAAATGTACACCCAGAGGTAAAAAGAGAAAAGCTTGTAAAACCACAAAAACTCAAGACAACAGTGGTCTTTTGTTTGCCATGAAAATTTTAGAAAACAAACTGTCCGACTTAGAATCTTTAAACCTAAAAAGGAATTCATTTCTGGACACAGAAATAAAAGACATGAAAGTACAGCTGAAAAATTCAATTAGTCTTGAAACTGCAGGACGAGATTAATCAACTTAAGACTTCAATGAAAGAGTTAAACACCAAAATGACTCACCTGGACCATGAGAATAAGCTCCTAAGGGCCAAAGTTAATTCAATGGAAAAACGCTCAAAATCTAACCTAAACAATACAATGGTCAACTTGGATAACTCTACACCTTATAAATCTCCAATGCCTGTCAATACTATTATTAGCCCCCGATGTGTAGTATCTACTCCTTATCTACAAACTCCTACTCCATCTAGTTCTACCCAATATTCTCCATCTGTTAAACTCTCCACACCATCCCGAAAGCCTAACGTTGTGGTTGGCCCTGATATTAAGGTATCAAACAGATTTAGTGCGCTGAGTGAAGGTTTCTATGAAAATGAACCTAAATCTGAGAATCAACAACCACGTCGCCTAAGAGACCTCCCACCACCCCCAACTTTCTGTAAGAAACTCGTTATAGGCAGTTCAATGACCAAAGGACTAAAAAGGCATCAACTTGACAGCTCTAAAGAGATCCACATACGATCTTACAGTGGAGTGTTGATCCATGAAGTTTCAACTATGCTTTCAAAAACGGAAGAGATCCACAACGAAACAGAGGATGTGATTATCCTATTAGGGTCGAACGACTGCTGTTCTGATAACCTAACCACTAACATTGCAAAATATATGAAGGCTCTGTTAGATAACATCAAAGGCAAAATCCCCACTGCAAAGATATATGTTTCGTCGATATTGCCTAGAAATAACGGCAACACAAACAGCATAAACGATAAAATACAAGAGACAAACAAACTATTTAAAGACATTTGTCTAGAGCTTGGTACCACCTTTATAAATAGCTTTAACTTCTTCACAACAAATTATATGCCCAAAAATTACCTCTTTCAAGGCCCAACTCACTTAAATGGGAAAGGTAACAGAGTTCTTTGCAACCTGTTCTCTAGATACTTGAGTGAAACAACAAAGTATACAAAACATGGCCACTTCCAAAACACGGCCCCTTTAAAGGGATCTCCACACCATGACAACAAACCTACCCTGCCACAGTCAAAACCCGGGAATGATGAGCCGCAACTCAACCACGCAGACACTCATGTACCTGTACAAATGCCACCTGTTTCAGTGCCAGTGCCTTCTGTGTCAGTACCTCCCGTATCAGTGCCTCCTCCTATGTTCATACCTTCTTCAGCCATGCCTTACACACCTCTGCCAATACATCAACATGCACCCCAATACCAAAATACATATGCTATATCCTCATCCGCCAACCCTAGATTTCAAATATATCCATCCCCAAATGGTCATATTCCATGGCAATTATCCATGTATCCCAACGCTTACCAGCCAGGATTTGGTGGATTTAACCAACATGCTAGATTCCACACACTTCAAAACCCGGTATATCCGTAAAATTTTATTTCTTATGACCAAAAGTGAAAAATCCTAGCCTCATTTACGTTTACTTTTGGCTTGAGTTTAGTACCAGAACTTTGATACGATATGTTCAGGTACTATTTTGTTTCAATCTTGTTAGACACCATATACATACTGTTCACCTAGTAGATTCACCATGTTCTATTATAATTATTATCTGTTTGTCTACAGACAATCTTTTTTGAAAATGACGTCAATGATTTTTTGGAATATTCAAGGTTTGCCGTCAGTTGCTAATTCCATTACCCAGTTCCAAAGTTTTTTAAATATTGTTAAATGTTATGATTTTATTGCTCTTACAGAAACCTGGCTTTCTACAGGTTCAGATAACTTGGATAACCATCCAAAATTCTTTCATAACCTTATACCAGGTTACAACTGCAAAACAGGTGGAGATTTTAATGCCCGAACAGGATCTCTTGACGATATCCTACCACCTATACCAGGCTCCGCTAAATCTCCGGTACCAGATTTTTCAATCCCACTTCGCCTCTCCCGGCGTAATAACTTAGATAAAAATATAAACTCCTTTGGTAAGGACCTGATCGACTTGTACACGTCGACCAATATGAACATCGTAAATGGGCGTACTTTTGGGGATATCTTCGGGGACTATACTTGCTTCACCTACAATGGACGTAGTACTGTCGACTATTTAATATGCCCTCCAAAATTGTTAACAAAAGACAATGTGAAATCTTTTAAAGTTCACCCTTTGACCCCTCTATCTGATCACTGTCCAATACAGACCTCACTCAACTTAACTCTTTCCATTAAAAGTATTATTAATACAGATACCCTGCCAGAAAATAACCATCGTGCTACCAATAATACTAAATTAAACTCCAAATCCCGAAAGAAGATATACAAGTTTATCTGGACAGAGGAATCCTCTCTTCACTTCAATAACGCTCTCCATCTTCCCGATATAAAAAGTAAGGCCAATCAATTTCTCATGTGCCCTTTAACAAAAACTTATGAAGATGTTAATTTAGCCGTCAATATGTTCAACGAAATCATTCTATCTGCGAGCAACTACTCCTTACGTAAAGTTAAACCAAAAAAATCTCGAAAGCGAAAATGGTATGACGGTGAATGCAAATCACTACACAAAACACTTCTTGGCCTAGCTTCAAAAATCAAACTCAACCCGTTTAATGCTCAACTTATGTCTAAATATAGGGCTCTACGAAAAACATACAAAAAAACTGATAAAACAAAAGGAACGCTTCTATAAAACTAACATTATCACAAAACTCGAAAACTTGAAAAATTCCAACCCACGAAAATATTGGGAATTAATTAAATGTCTTACTGATGATAACTTTGATAATGAAACGCCCATTACTATAGATGATTGGGAAAACACTTTACACAGCTTAACAGCAAGTCCACGTATAATGAGTTCCATGACGCAACCAACTACATGATAGAAAATCTCAAAGTCCCGCTCCAAGACAGCTTTCTGGATAGTGAAATAAGCGCACACGAAATCCGTCTTGCCGCAAGAAATCTAAAAAATAACAAAGCCAATGGCCCTGACTTAATATTAAATGAAACTATTAAAGCGGCATCCGTATCATTACTGGATCACATACTCAAACTGTTCAATTTAATTCTAAGTTCCTCTGTATATCCTGATGCTTGGACCTCGTCCTTTATGAACCCGATATTTAAAAAAGGAAACGCCGCTGACCCAGGAAACTACAGAGGCATAGCTGTCGGCAGTTACCTAAGCAAACTTTTTCTATCTATTGTTTACAGACGAATAACTAACTACCTTGAAAATAACTCCCTAATTAATGATTCTCAGCATGGTTTTCGGCGAGATCACTGCACCACGGACAATATATTTATACTGAAACCATCATAAACAAATTCAAGAGGAAAAAACTTTTTTTGACGTTTGTCGACTTTTCCAAGGCCTTTGATAAAGTGTGGAGAAATGGTCTCCTTTCAAAACTTATATCCATGGGCATCAAGGGCAAGGTTTTTAGCATAATTTATAATATGTATTCAAATATCAAATATATTGTTAAAGCAAGTGGACACATTTCTGATGAAATCTCTTCGTTCACAGGAGTAAAACAGGGTTGTGTATGCAGCCCCACTTTATTTAACATTTATTTAAATGACATTTATTCTAATGTAGATACAGACGTGTTTAACCCTCCCTATTTGGAGGACACGCCACTGACACATCCACTGTTCGCGGACGACTTAGTTTTACTCTCAGCATCCGCTACCGGTCTCCAGCGTAG
This sequence comes from Lepidochitona cinerea, assembly GCA_963971465.1. NCBI lineage: Eukaryota > Metazoa > Mollusca > Polyplacophora > Chitonida > Tonicellidae > Lepidochitona > Lepidochitona cinerea. The sequence goes on from OZ020554.1 coordinate 17,464,034, forward strand.
CCTTGATTATCTAAATTCATACTGTACTGACTGGAAACTTGAACTAAACATTTCAAAATCAAAAGTCATGATCTTCGGCTCCTGTCCAAATAAATTTGCTAGTTATTGTTTTAAATTTAGAACGACCAATCTTGTAAAATCTTATTGCTACTTAGGGGTTATATTCCACTATTCAGGTTCTTTTAAACAAGCAATTGCAAACCTACAAATAAAATCTTTAAGAGCTTGGTATAAAATTAAGCAAAGTCTTTGCACTTCTCGAGACATGCCAACCCTCTCTCTCTTAAAACTTCTAAACGCAGTTTGCATTCCTATAGCTTCTTACGGAAGCGATGTATGGGGTTCAGAAATAATTTCATTATCCAATAATGACATCTATAAAAACTCGGACAACCTTCCTTGTAATAAAACCTTTATCAAAATGGCTAAATCAGTTTCCGATTTTCCAACTAGGTGTAGTAACATTGGTGTATTGGCTGAACTTAGTTTAATGCCATTGACACGTGACATAATATTAAACCTGGTAAAATTTCAAAATCGTTTAGAAACGTGTCCGCGTGAAAGACTTTTATACAAGGCTTACAGAGAAGATCTCAGATTAGGCTCCAAATTCTCATTTTCGGCACGCATCGCTCACATAAAAAAATGCTTTAACTATGTCGGCCCATTCAATATACAAATATATAAACAAACTTTATCTGCCGTTTTCGAAAATAAATTCTTAAAAGAATGCGAACCACATGCTAACTCCAACCGTAAACTCCGCACTTATGGAATCATTAAAAAGGATATAACATTAGCAGGCTATATCAAATCTGTTACAATAAGATCCCACAAAAAAGCTCTCTCAGCTCTTCGACTTAGCTGCCACCAACTTGAAATAGAGAGGGGCAGGTACAAACGTCTTAATGGCAAGAAAATCCATTCTGAACAACGTTTCTGTCCATTCTGCTCGCCCAATACTACGGTGGCTGATTTGTGCCATTTCGCGTTCTCGCTTTTTCGCTTCGAGAATTAGGAGGCGAAAACACGAGAATACGAGATTTAACTAAAATCTCGCCGCGAGAATGCGAAAACGCGACAATGAAATATAATCTCGCCGCGAGAATGCGAAAACACGACAAAATATATAATCTCGCCGCGAGAATGCGAAAACTCGAGAATTAACCAAAAGTGCTTTATTTGTGCCATTTCGCGTTCTCGCATTCTCGCAGCGAAAACTTGACATAAATTTAAAATCTCGCCGCGAGGATGCGAGAATGCGAGAAAAATAAAATCTCGCCGCGAGAACACGAAAACTAGAAAACTAGTCAAAAGTGCTCGTTTTGTGCCATTCATTCTCGCGGCGAAAACTCGAAATAATTCTAAATCTCGCCGCGAGAACACGCTCATAACCTTACTTTCGTTTTCTTATTCTCGCCGAGAAAACGAAAGTGGATGGAGCGGAAGTAATCTGCAGGCATGCGTATTATGTCAATAATATAATGAACCGATTACATCTAACAGATTAACTTCCCATCACTGACAACTAGGAACCGTCATATTATTCAGATGAATGAACTAAATTAAAACTCCTTGCAGCTTATTTCCCACGCGATATAAGTGAAATAATCTTGAGCGCGGCGTAAAACACCAAACAATCAATCAATCAATCAATCCATGCCCAGGGGCATATTTATTGGGTGTATAATCATTTACATATTCTTACATTATAGATTAACAACGGTTAGGCTATATTTACAAACTGTACAAACATTTATCTTGTAAGAGTTGTCAGTGGGCCGATTTCTTATATTAAAAAGCCTGCAAGATACATTGTTTCAAAAACCAAAGTAAAGGTCACCTATTTTTAGACTGTTAGCATGGCGACACTGTATTGACTGTGGCGTGCACAGATTTATATATAATCATAAAACCCGATATTCAAAGACCGGTGGGATCGTGTGGTCAGAGGGGGGAGGGGATAATAAAAACATTCCCACACATATATCGTCAATTTGGCAATGGGGGAGTGTTTAACTTTTACTCATAAGACTCGTATGACTCTTTGAAGTTATTCTGTAGTGTATTTCGAAAACGAAAGCAGACAGTTCAGGCGGAAGTGTAGACAGTATACGCGCAAGCGTGCAAGCCGTTTGCAAGTTACTTTCGTTTTCTTGTTTTCGCGTTCTCGCGGCGAGATTATAGTGGCACAAATAAAGCAGTGGCACAAAAAGAGCGCTATTTCCTTATTTCTTGTTTTCGCATTCTCGCATTCTCGCGGCGAGATTTTAAATTTATGTCGAGTTTTCGCGGCGAGAACGCGAGAACGCGAAATGGCACAAATAAAGCACTTTTTGCTAATTCTCGAGTTTTCGCATTCTCGCGGCGAGATTATATATTTTGTCGTGTTTTCGCATTCTCGCGGCGAGATTATATTTCATTGTCGCGTTTTCGCATTCTCGCGGCGAGATTTTAGTTAAATCTCGTATTCTCGTGTTTTCGCCTCCTAATTCTCGAAGCGAAAAAGCGAGAACGCGAAATGGCACAAATCAGCCACCATAGTTAACACCTAATAACTTGCATAGGTCTTGACTCCGGTCCCAGTTGATAGTTGAAGCTTCGGTCAGGTCTAGGCCTACTTGGCAGTTTCACATTTTGCAAGTTAATAAGTGTATCACAGTTAATTTTTTTTAAATTTTAGATTAAAGTTTATGGAACGAATACAAAGCCCACAAAGGGACAGGTACAACATGACCATTGCAACAAAAATAACATTTTTAAAACAGCAAATAATCAAGATATATTATTGACTGCTTGTCATTTGGAAAAAAGTTCTGAATAAATTTAGAGACAATCTTAGCTATCTCGCTGGGAGGGTCTAATAAAAGAGAGAACAATTGATTTTGTGTCAGGTTGTCAATAGATGGCCAGGAATGGATGTTATTAAAACGGTAAAGTGTTTTCGGCGGAGGCATGCATAGAGAGGGCCCTCTAAAGGCCGTGACAGGTCCCCGCGATTCGACGACTCGACTCGACAACTAGTTTTTTGAGTGCATAGGTCAGTCTGATAACTTGGGAGATTTACGTGCGTGAAATACCCTCTGATAGACTGTAGGTCATTTTGAATGTGGCGACCAAAAAGGTAGCCGTGTAACGTATAATGTCCATATCCTCTTGAGAGCCCATCGAAAGTGTCCTCGTGATAATATAAGGGACCGAAATACTCTGTTTGTTAACTTTCAGGCCCGATCAGTTTTATAATTGAAGTATTGGAGGATTCCTGGAATGTACCGAAACGGCGTCTCTTCTTTGCGTTACACAACATGTGGTTTACCGGGCTAAATACAATATATAAACAAATATCTTTCTAAATGATATTTGCATTTAATAAATTTATAATTATTTTTATTTTATTTTTTTGTCTGTACTAAAATATTTTGATATTTTACTTTCGACGCCGTTTTTATTCAGCCCAAAAATACGGTGATTTACCGTATAAAAGGCGCAGACTGTCCGAGGCGTGTCAAGGCCGACCGGTAGCGAGCGAAGATAGCCGAAGTGTGTTGCGGGTGTGCATAGGTCGGTTACCGGGGCCAATCGTTCGACTCGGAAAGACTAGCCTCCTCTGGATAGAACCGATCGCTCAAGCAGCATATGTCACTGAAATTACCCGGCGCCCAGATACACGGTAACACATGTATTCCTTTTAATCATTGTTGGTTCATTGTGCCGTATAAAGCCGACGTACGGATATTTATAGATAATATATTTTAAAGTGGCATGAGCTGCCAAAATTAACACTTTTTTCTCCATTTTTGATCGTCAGAGGCTTTGAAGGCCATCGAAAAACAAAATGATTAGCGTTGCAATGAGGAAAATCCGTACAGTATGTGGCCAATACGAACCGGAATAGTGTTCGAAAAGTAAACAAAATTTAAATAACCGGGACGACCATTCATTCATTCTAAGCCAAAGTTATTTCAAAACAATACTTTATCGTACATTCTTGAGACTAGAAGCACTAAAAAGCTTATGAATGATACGTCTTGAGAAAATAACCGATAATTTCAACATTCTGTTTTTACGTCAAAACATCAACATTTTGGCAGCTGATGCCACTTTAAAGGAGGGGAAATCTCTAGAAATACATAGGGATTATCGTCGATAACAACCTTCAAAGTACTTAAAACATTTCACGTCAATTACCTCCAGTGACCCTCAAGCTAATAAAAACAGACAGAAGTATGTCCTTTCAGTGGCTTATCTGTGTAGCCATTTTTGCGTTTTAGGATGACGTGATGTTGGTACAGCTATTTTTAGATCAATAATGACGTATTTTTACCGCTCTCTAATGTATAAAGGTAGATTTAGGTCCAAAAAAACATGGCGACAAACTTGAAGTGGGAAGATTGTCTCCGAATATATAGGTCAGTATGCAACCCATTACTGGCTAAATTGCATCACATGACTACTCTATAACGCACTTAAATTTTTATTCAACAATAATTGGATAAAACTAATGAAAAAAATGGTGGCGGCCTTGTGAATGGCCTCTGGAGCTTATTCTCTATTGTAACGCCACCTTCAAATTTCAATTATTCATTAACGAGGGGATAAAACATACATTGGACAGTTGTTTTGGACTAAATGAACTCTACTCTTTCCATCTAAACTAGTCTAAAGCTTAGATTTTCTTTCCCTTTAAAGTTAAAACACACTGGCACAGGGAATATCTTCTTGACTAAAATAACTATGGAGACAAGTATATAAATGAGCTTTCTAGGTAATATAGATATACATAACGTTTGATCAGATTTTGGCGCCAGTGTATTTGCATATTTCTTGCATACACTTTCTTGCATCTCACTAGCATCTAGTTTATCTGTCGATTCAATCAAATCAATGTTTACTTAAACGATCTTTCACTCAGAAGACAGAATACGCCAATTCAATGCTATAAATTTATTCTTCAATTTGACACAGATGAAAAATCACCAACAATTCGGATTATATCGAACCGCCATGTGGGGGAAAAGGTTAGCAGCAGCCGCTGTAGCTCATATATTGAACGAAAGGAAAAAAAGAAAGTACAGAAAAGAATGGAAAAAACCATGGTTATACCAGCATGATGACCAAGGCTGCTATATGAATCCTGTTAAGGAGCTAGAGTCGCAGGACACAACATCATTCTGTAACTTCTTTCGCATGAGTCCAGAAAACTTCCATGAGGTCGTGCAAAGAGTTACACCAATCATTCAAAAAGAAGACACCAATTTCCATATGGCCATTACACCAGCGGAGAGAGTAGCAGTCACCTGACGGTTTTTAGCAACTGGTAATTAGAGTCATTTTCAATTTTAGAAAATTTTTAGAAATATGATTGATTGATTGATTGGTGTTTTGCGCCGCGCTAAAGACTATTTCACTTATAGGGCGGCGAATAGAAGCCATGTGTCATCTTTTCTATTACAAACAAAACGAATTGAACTGAACTATACGCGTTCTGATTGGCTGGATTCGGTTCCAGTCAATAAGTAGAGCGCATACGACGCTTTCAACTTGTTGAGATGAGACGAGTCGATCGAGTCTTTAGTGCTAGAACATGTTCAACTGGCGAGAACCAGTGGAGTCTGTTGAGTTAGATCGCCAGGGTGTATATGTCGGACCGATTTATCTGAAATCTGGATGCGGTCAGATGCGGCCAGTCGCTAAAAACCAGTCGAGTTGGCGTCGAGTCGAGAATTCCGGGCGACCTGAGCCCGCCTTAAGAGGAAGTGACACTCGCTTTCTCTCTCCCCACCTTGACACTGACAACATAATCTTTTATCTGAAAGGCATTTGGTGTAGCGGCCGGTTTCAATAGCTAAGGGGTGGGTGCTTAATCTAAGAGAGGTTAAAACTTTTCTGTAGTTAAGTTTTTTTACAGACTTTAGGTAGTTAGCAAGTTTTATACTTTTATACTATCTATACGTGGAAGGTATAGGGATCGGTTCACTTACTATAGACCTCTTACGACGTGATTGCTCAACATGGCCTCCAGACGATTGAGGAAAACAGCGAAACGCAAATCAAAGTGCGCTAAGCACAAAGATTTTAAGACATCACGGAGGTCACTAATACGATCGGAAAAACTGAACACAGCCAGAGGCTACATCAGAAATCTTTCCAGTATTATACTGACCGATGATGATGTCTTGCTACTCTCTCGAGGTCTAAATTTTGTCCCGAAGACAAATCTAAGGCATACAGCGTTATGGCGAGATTACTGTGACTTCGAAAAACAGGTTAGAAAAAAATTCTGGACCGTTTCTAACAGACCTATTAACAATGTCACCCGCCGTTTTACTACAAAACGCAAATCTGACCCGCAGCTTGCCTCGGATACCATTGAAACGTATCTGTACGCAACACGTCTGGAGATCCCCAGCACCAGTATATCTAACTGCAGATATGACAATCTATCTCCGGGAGAAAGACTCTCCTTAAGGAAACTGTGCTCGAAAGAGCTAGGAATTATCATTACGAAGGCAGATAAGAACAACACCACAGTCCTCCTCAACAAAGGCAAATATATTCGGGAAGCGCACAGCCAGCTCTATGATGGCATACACTACACAGAGATTGACGTAATTGACGTGATAGGCACTCACAAAAAGGTGCTAAACCTTGTACGCAAATTGAAATACGAAGGCTGTCTCTATGACACAACCTATAGGTACCTGCACGACCCGTATGAACGTAAAGTCGTACCCCATATGTACCTTTTACCCAAGATCCATAAAATCAAGCACATTATGGATAGATTAGATGCGGCTAATCCAGTGAATGTTTCGGACATCAGAATACCTGGCAGACCGATAATCTCCCAATGCAATTCCCCGACGGAAAAGCTGGGCAGATTCCTTGATTATTTTTTGCTGCCAATTGTCAAACGGCAAATACTTACATAGTTGACACTACGCAGTTCATAAACATAATTGAAGGTCTAGTTGTCCCACGAAGGGCTATTATGATTACCTATGACATTACTTCCCTATACACCAACCTCAGTTTTAATGAAATTACTGAGGCCCTCGAGCATGAGCTTGAAATGTATGACGACATGCAGTATGAGATTAAAAGGCCATCTATTGGTACACTACTTGAGATTACCAACCTAATTTTGCGGAATAATGAATTCCATTTTCACCAGAAATCTTACCGCCAGATTGTGGGCGCCCCACAGGAAGCCGTCCCCAGCCCAGAGCTATGCGATATAGCTATTTTTAGGCACATTGGCCGATTGATTTCGTACTTCAAGGAAAAAGAAAACATCTTAGGACACTGGAGATTTCGTGATGACGGATTCATCATCTACGACGGACCAACCACGGACATGATTGAATTCTTCCGTGTGGCTAATGAAGCTCACGCTCTTTTGAAGTTTACCTTTGAAATATCAGAGAGCAAACTATCATTCCTTGACACAGAAATATTCAAAGGAGATCGATTCTCCAAAATGAATATCTTAGACATTAATTGTCACACCAAAAGTACTGAGACATACCAGTACCTACACAGAGAATCGTCACACCCAGCGTACTGTTTCAAATCCTTTATTAGAGGTGAAACTACAAGATACGCAAGAAACTGCAACAACGTGGATGACTTCCATAAGAAATGTGAAGAGTTCAAAACTAAGCTGCTACTCCGTGGGTATACTAAATTAGAAATTGACTCCTCTATGCGAGACGTTGAACACGGAAACAGAACACGCATGCTGTGTCGCACTAAGCACAAAGCAGGTAACAACAAGACTGATAAGAAACCACTACGGTTTATTACTAACTATACGTCCAGCTCTCCCGCTGTCAGACGTGTTATCAGCAAACACTGGAATATCATCTCTAAAAACAAGTCCGCCTCTATGGTCTTCCAAACTCCGCCTGAAATGACATACCGACGTGGGAAAAATCTCAAGGAAATACTGAAAATGTCAAAATGTTAGACCATAATTGCCGTTACTGCGTAGACCCCTGACGATGGACTTACGCTCGGACCCATAATCATTTATGGTGTTATCCGTAAAACTGTCCGAAACATAGATCTGGTTGCATATCTATTATGCAGAGGGAATCGGATGAGCATAGCTCTCCGAATACCCTATCAGGCTGTGTCGGGTCTGGACACACCAGGAATGGTGGGTGTGTCTATGGATGTTCTTCTCTTATACTATGGTTTGCTGGCTTCGGCCTTCTACATCCTCACACGCGAATTGAATTCAGTTTTACTGTTTTCGATCCTCGCCTATCCGGTGCTGTTCAGACTCACAACCCATAAGTCCTGATTATATCACTTTGGATGCCACATATAAGATACTTATACTGTGCGCTCAAACACTGGGCTCTATGCTCTACGTTTCCTGCTATAGATAAATGTGCTATAAGCATCCAAGTATCTGTACACGTGATCTTCTATTCGTACATATATGTACTTATATGCTACATATAAGCTACTTATATTGTGCGCTCAAAAAGTGGGCTATATGCTCAACGTTTCCTGTTTTAGAGGAATGTGCTTTAAGCACCGAGTATTTGTACTCATGCTTTATCTATTATATATGGATTTTTGAATTATACCTTCGATCTGCGTACACCACTCTTGTCTATCTACTGGAAAGGAATCCCAGCTACCGAGAACTGTCCGCTAAGGACGCATCTTCTGTGCCATATACATTGTATATATGTGGAATTGTGTACATTCATTATGTAAAGGTGCATGCTAAATGCAGATATACTTTCGCGATAGTATAAAAATAAGCTCCTCTATGGAGTTATACATATATGGATCTACCTAATTATACATGTATGGATCTATATGGTCTGGACACACCAGGAATGGTGGGTGTGTCTATGGATGTTCTTCTCTTATACTGAGAACTGTCCGCTAAGGGTAGACTCATAGGGCTATTTATATTTTATACGGATCTCTTCTTTGCGCTTTTTCCCCAGGACCGATCTATGTCTGCTTATTATTGACGTAAGATATTATAGTCTGATACTATAATATCCTATTATGCACGACATCAGAATTCTACAGTAATTTTCCGGACTGTCCAGTCACGTGGGCATACCCTGAGATGTTGTCATAGACACGGCTGACTGGCCACAATAGGCCTAGCCAACCACTCATCAGGGGGTAGTCCTTACCTGGCCTATCACACTATCTATACGTGGAAGGTATAGGGATCGGTTCACTTACTATAGACCTCTTACGACGTGATTGCTCAACATGGCCTCCAGACGATTGAGGAAAACAGCGAAACGCAAATCAAAGTGCGCTAAGCACAAAGATTTTAAGACATCACGGAGGTCACTAATACGATCGGAAAAACTGAACACAGCCAGAGGCTACATCAGAAATCTTTCCAGTATTATACTGACCGATGATGATGTCTTGCTACTCTCTCGAGGTCTAAATTTTGTCCCGAAGACAAATCTAAGGCATACAGCGTTATGGCGAGATTACTGTGACTTCGAAAAACAGGTTAGAAGAAAATTCTGGACCGTTTCTAACAGACCTATTAACAATGTCACCCGCCGTTTTACTACAAAACGCAAATCTGACCCGCAGCTTGCCTCGGATACCATTGAAACGTATCTGTACGCAACGGTATCCAGACATTTCGGCCTGGGACATTTCGGCCTGAGACATTTCGGTACAGTACATTTCGGCCTGGGACATTTCGATTTAAAGTGAAAAAGGGGACATTTCGGCCTACCTTGGTTTTAATTATATTTGATTAAAGATTTTCTCATTTCTTTCTCTTATTGTATATGAATATATATATATGCTCATTAAGTTGAGCTCAAGTTGATAAATTTATCTAACCACAATAGGTTACATATATAGGCCACCACTACATAACGCCAAGCATCGTAGGATCAATCACATGTCTTCCATCTGATAATGTGACCAGCAGGTACGTTCTGAAGCTGGCCACGTACTGAATGTTCAGGAAGTGGATAAAGCTAGGAAGTTTACATGACTATACAATATATTTCACGGAGCCAAACTGCCCAGGATAGACAAATTTATTCATATTTCTTGTTAAAAGTTGTATAATAAAGTAAAAATTGTCTGCAGCACATGCCAAGGCTTTGCGCATAAACTAAAAAGTGAAAGCTTTGAAATTCATACCGTTTTGTAATTACCTGTAGTAAAAAAAATCAGAAAACATGATAATAGAGTATTGTACTAGAAACAATGGAAATAATTTTGCAAATTCGCACTTCAATTGAAATTATTAAAACAATGGTAAGATTGTCCACAAGCCCACTAGTATTACTGCTATAGCTGAAAAATTGCTGAATATGGAGAAAGAAATGAGAAAATATACAATTAAATAGAATAAAAACCAAGGTGGGCCGAAATGTCCCCTTTATCACTTTGTGCCGAAATGTCCCAGGCCAAAATGTCCCAGGCCGAAATGTACCGTACCGAAATGTCCCAGGCCCAAATGTCCCAGGCCGAAATGTCCCGGATCCGTACGCAACACGTCTGGAGATCCCCAGCACCAGTATATCTAACTGCAGAAATGATAATCTATCTCCGGGAGAAAGACTCTCCTTAAGGAAACTGTGCTCGAAAGAGCTAGGAATTATCATTACGAAGGCAGATAAGAACAACACCACAGTCCTCCTCAACAAAGGCAAATATATTCTGGAAGCGCACAGCCAGCTCTATGATGGCATACACTACACAGAGATTGACGTAATTGACGTGATAGGCACTCACAAAAAGGTGCTAAACCTTGTACGCAAATTGAAATACGAAGGCTGTCTCGATGACACAACCTATAGGTACCTGCACGACCCGTATGAACGTAAAGTCGTACCCCATATGTACCTTTTACCCAAGATCCATAAAATCAAGCACATTATGGATAGATTAGATGCGGCTAATCCAGTGAATGTTTCGGACATCAGAATACCTGGCAGACCGATAATCTCCCAATGCAATTCCCCGACGGAAAAGCTGGGCAGATTCCTTGATTATTTTTTGCTGCCAATTGTCAAACGGCAAATACTTACATAGTTGACACTACGCAGTTCATAAACATAATTGAAGGTCTAGTTGTCCCACGAAGGGCTATTATGATTACCTATGACATTACTTCCCTATACACCAACCTCAGTTTTAATGAAATTACTGAGGCCCTCGAGCATGAGCTTGAAATGTATGACGACATGCAGTATGAGATTAAAAGGCCATCTATTGGTACACTACTTGAGATTACCAACCTAATTTTGCGGAATAATGAATTCCATTTTCACCAGAAATCTTACCGCCAGATTGTGGGCGCCCCACAGGAAGCCGTCCCCAGCCCAGAGCTATGCGATATAGCTATTTTTAGGCACATTGGCCGATTGATTTCGTACTTCAAGGAAAAAGAAAACATCTTAGGACACTGGAGATTTCGTGATGACGGATTCATCATCTACGACGGACCAACCACGGACATGATTGAATTCTTCCGTGTGGCTAATGAAGCTCACGCTCTTTTGAAGTTTACCTTTGAAATATCAGAGAGCAAACTATCATTCCTTGACACAGAAATATTCAAAGGAGATCGATTCTCCAAAATGAATATCTTAGACATTAATTGTCACACCAAAATTACTGAGACATACCAGTACCTACACAGAGAATCGTCACACCCAGCGTACTGTTTCAAATCCTTTATTAGAGGTGAAACTACAAGATACGCAAGAAACTGCAACAACGTGGATGACTTCCATAAGAAATGTGAAGAGTTCAAAACTAAGCTGCTACTCCGTGGGTATACTAAATTAGAAATTGACTCCTCTATGCGAGACGTTGAACACGGAAACAGAACACGCATGCTGTGTCGCACTAAGCACAAAGCAGGTAACAAAAAGACTGATAAGAAACCACTACGGTTTATTACTAACTATACGTCCAGCTCTCCCGCTGTCAGACGTGTTATCAGCAAACACTGGAATATCATCTCTAAAAACAAGTCCGCCTCTATGGTCTTCCAAACTCCGCCTGAAATGACATACCGACGTGGGAAAAATCTCAAGGAAATACTGAAAATGTCAAAATGTTAGACCATAATTGCCGTTACTGCGTAGACCCCTGACGATGGACTTACGCTCGGACCCATAATCATTTATGGTGTTATCCGTAAAACTGTCCGAAACATAGATCTGGTTGCATATCTATTATGCAGAGGGAATCGGATGAGCATAGCTCTCCGAATACCCTATCAGGCTGTGTCGGGTCTGGACACACCAGGAATGGTGGGTGTGTCTATGGATGTTCTTCTCTTATACTTAGCCAGTTTTGCACTCTGAAACTTCGGGGATTTACGTGCGTGAAATACCCTCTGATAGACTGCAGGTCATTTTGAATATGGCGACCAAATAGGTAGCCGTGAAGCGTATAATTCCCAAATCCTCTCGAGGGCCCCACAAAAGTGTTCCCGTGATAATGTAAGGGACCGAAACACTCGGTTTGTTAACTTTCAGCCTCCATCAATTATACAATTGAAGCATTGGAGGATTCCTGATATGTACCGAAACTGCGTCTGTCTACAACATGTGGTTTACCGGGCTAAATAAAATATATAAACAAATATCTTTCTAAATGATATTAGCATTTGATAAATTTATAATTATTTTTATTTTCTTCGTTTGTCTGTAGTAAAACATTTTGATATTTACTTTCGACGCCATTTTTATTCAGCCCCAAAATACGGTGATTGACCGTATAAAAAGCGCAGACTGTCCGAGGCGTGTCAAAGCCGACCGGTAGCGAGTGAAGATAGCCGAAGAGAGTTCCGACTGCCAGTTTTGATGTCACGAGTTTCTTTACTAACATCCCTGTTTTGGAAACGATTCACATAATCTTGGACCGTGTAACACCTGACAACAAAACACTTCTCCACGGATTAAAGCGCAGACAACTGAAACGTGCCCTCATATTGGCTTCCACTAACACAACTTTCAAGTTTAATGGGAAATATTATGAACAAACTGATGGTGTATCCATGGGTTCACCTATTGCCCCGCTACTCGCTGACATTTTTATGAACAATTTTGAAGAAAAGTTCCTCCCTGCTTACCAGGACATTTCTCCCATAACATATAAACGTTACGTCGATGGCACATTTCTGGTTTTTAATAATTTTTCTGATGTTCAACCTTTCTTACTGTATATGAATAATTGCCACTCTGGCAACACAGAGGGAAACTCATGTTACATAAAAATTAACAGCACAGACAATATCAAATAAAATAGATTTGAAAATCAGATATGTTGAAAATGCAGGTTCTTCATGAATGTAATTAAGCCTTTAAACGCCCCATTAGTCAAAACTTTAGCATTAAACCTAATAATAGTTTTGAAAGCAGGCACATGAGGTTGCAGATTTAAATATCTGTTACAATATAAAAAGTATTTAGCAGCAATAGTGGTGTAGTATAATACCCATTTGTAAGTTCCTAGTGTTTTAATTATCTCTCTACCTCCAACCACTGAGCCAACAGTATCGATATTAAAATCTTTCCCAAAAGAGGTTTTAAACCAGTGAGTAAACATCAGCCAGAACTGATGAGAATGAGGGCCACCAAACAAGGCGTGACCTACAGTATCGATATTCATACAAATCATACATTGCGGAGATGGTTTGACTTTAATTCGATGTAAATACTTGTTGCATGGGTATATATTGTGCAATAGTTTGAATTCAAGCTGCTTAACTTTATTTTCAAGAGACAGTTTGTCAAATACAACTTTCATGTACTCTTGTTTTAGTAGGTCATAAAAGAACATAGCTTTAAAGTGGCATGAGCTGCCAAAATTCACAGTTTTTTTCCTAATTTCTGATCGCCACAACAGTAAGAGGCTTTGAAGGCCGTCGAAAAACTAAATGATTGGCATTGGAATGAAGAAAATCCATACAGTATGTGGCCTGTTCGAAAAGTAAACAAAATTTAAATAACCGGGACGACCATTCATTCATTCTAAGCCAAAGTTAGTTCTAAACAATGCTTTGTCATAAAAAGCTTCTGAATTATACGTCTTGAGAAAAATAGCCAATAATTTCAACATTCTGTTTTGACGTCAAAATATCAACATTTTGGCAGCTCATGCCACTTTAATTGGACAGGAGATTAAGTCTGTTCCACCCACGATTACATCTGTTTGAAGATCACGAGAAGAGGACGGAGAGTCGCTGTTGAATGAATTACTCTACGTTTCACGCATGTTGTAACTGCTCTGTACAAGTCCCAAGTAATCTGAATACCCCAGCGTCCAAAAGTGCCTACATATAGGTCTCGAAAATCTCGTTGCCCCGGATTCTGGATAATATTTTTACGTTAAAGCAAAATGTGGAAATTATCAGTTATTTTTTTTTCAAAATGCGTAATTTAGAAGCTTTTTATATTAGCCTTCAAATAATGCGTAGTTTGTGTTATCAGGATTATTTAATGGTTCAGGTTCAAGGGGAAGTTACTCTAATAGCCCAATGAAACAGAGTTTAGTCCCTTTTTATGCTTTATAAGCATTTTGACCCAATGTTTGAATATTAATTTATTATTAGTAGCTGTGTTAAGTTAAGCCTCACTTATTTACTATCTATATTATTGCATGTTCAGAATATTTTCAAATTAACCAAAATTTCATAAAGCGTAAAAATACGCAACACAATATGTTATTACTTATTGGTAAAAAATTAAGACATCACCACGTTGTTGTTTATGAACAACACGAGCTTTCGACACCTATACCGGTGTCTGCGTAAAGTGTTATTATTTATAACACATTTATTCGCATACACAAATATAGCCTAATGTGGTAATATAAAAGCGTGTCGTGTAACGGGGAGCACTCAAACATTGAAAACTCCCGTATAAACGATTTCTTGTTACTAGTTGTGAGGACTATTGCACATTATTACCATAATATGGCATGTATTTATGCATGGTTGCATAATCTTGATTTTTGATAAATGTTGTTATTGTTGCCGATGTCGCCATACTTGAAATATAGAGTTTCCCATCGAGGATTCTGGTCGTTCTTGTTTTCTATTTTCCTACAGGAGAGACTGCGAACTCGGGCTGCATCAGCAGGGATCTGTGGGTGCAATACAATTACATCAGCAGGGATCTGTGGGCGCAATACAATTACATCAGCAGGGATCTGTGGGTGCAATACAATTACATCAGCTGTATCACTTTTCCTCCTTCCCAACCCGATCCCGTCTCTCACTGTCGTGGCGATCTAATTTTTTGGGAAGTACTAATTATGGTAACTTCTGCAACTTTAACTGGTGATAAATCTCAACATTTGCTAAAACAGATAAGCACTATTTAAACAGCCTGTTACCAATTACTTTTGTACGTTACTCGATTTTTTAAAGGCCCACTTGCCACAGTAGCCTGTTGAACATTTGTTTATAAAACCAATTTACATGAGCTTACTACGACTGACATAGGACACATAAAACATGTTCAGTTAGATTTAGAATGTAGAAATCGAGATGAACACAAAGAATCGAAGCCTGATTACAACAAGAACGATCGGTGTCTTAGTGGTTGGCTTACCCTCATTTTAGGCCATTTTATCTGTGGTTTACACTCAAAAAAATATCCGTAGGCTTTTCGAGTCATTCTTATCCTATTGTCGGTCTGTATTTCTCAGATAAAGTCTCAGATAGATCACTCACACGACTAAAACTTTAGGGCGGTTGTGTGCATGTTCAGGAATTTTTCAACTGCGGGTACTTGATAAATCTAATTTTCAATTTCAAATTAAAAATACTAAATGATGCCCAAACTTTCTGTTTTCGGTAAAAATATAAAGTTCCCAACTTCTTCTGACTGGGAAAAATACAGTAAACCGCCCGCTGTTTTTCTGTAAACAGTAGGCCTATTCTGGTTTTCGCGGCAAGTGTGCCTTTACGGAATTCAAATATGTATGTTAGATAAGCACTCTTCTAATAATGCATCGAAATCTTAAAATTATTTGTTAAAAAGCCATACTTTTGGCATTATACGTTTTCGTACTGATAAACAATTTCAGTTTTTGCGACATAAGATTAAGTCGGTCCTGCCCGCATATGCATGGCTTAAAGTGGCATGAGCTGCCAAAATGTTGATATTTTGACGTTGAAACAGAATGTTGAAATTATCATCTATTTTTCTTAAAACGTGTAATTCAGAAGCTTTTTGGTGCTTTTAATCTAGAGAATGTACGATAAAGTATGATTTTTAACTAATTTTGGCTTAGAATGAATGAATGGTCGTCTCGGTTATTTAAATTTTGTTTACTTTTCGAACACTATTCCGGTTCGTAAGTAAGTAAGGTAGGCTGTCGTATTGTCCGAGTACACCCATTAAGTTAGTGGGGGGAAATGTCGCCGGGGGAAAAAGTCTCCGGGGGAAAATGTCGTGGGGGAAAATGTCGCGGGGGAAAATATCGTGGGGGAAATTGTCGCTGGGGGATAATGTCGGCACACCCAACACAACATCGGCATGGTTAAACAGACATTATATTCACAGCAAGAATGAACAAAACAAATACAAAAGTTATAATCACTGATAAGTTGTGATTCCTACACTGTAGTTGAAATCACCCCAATCTAAGGTAAGGGAGGGGGGGGGGGGGCAATCCTATTACAGGTCAAGAGTTAACTACATGTATTAAGATATGGAGGACATGGAATAAGCAGGTGTGCTGTAACATCAGGATTTTACACAGACGATAAGACAACCTTATCTTTAGTATGGAGACAGTTGGTTGCACATTGAATAAGCGGAGAGGAACGGATGAAATTTGAACATTTAATATAGGATTTAATTTTGAAATATGAAGGGACTCTTTGTATGCTAAGTTAAGCTTGTTCTTAGCCTGGTCAATTATCTCACATGACAATGTGTTGGGATTGTGATTGTTATTGTAACAGTGATTTGCAACTGCAGAGGAGCCACTGTTTTGGTGCATACTGTGATGCTCGGAGAACCTCTGATTAATATGTCTGGATGTAAGTCCCACATAAGATGCGAGGCAATCACCACATGTAGCCTTGTAAATAACATTACTTCGAAGTTTTTCATCTTCGCGATCTTTGTAATTAAAATAAGAACTGATTGTGAAAGTTTCGCTTATAGGTACAAACTGAACTGTCGGGACAAGGTTTTCAAGTGATTTTAGTTCTATAGATAATTGTATTGAGGCTGGTCCAAGAAAGGGTGTTCTGATGAAGATTTTTTGTTTTTCAGGTCCGAATGGTTTACAAAATGGGTTGTCTGAAAATGTATTGTCTAGGAACTGTTTAATGATTTTGTCTACCGTGGGGGATGGATATTGATTTTGGATTAACATATTTTTTATTTTATCGATTTCAATGCTAAGCAGTTTGTAGTCATTACAGATACCCCAGGCTCGATTAAGCAATGTACGAATAAGATTAAGTTTAAATTTATTTGGCACAAAACTCGACCATGCCGTGTACAGTCCCGTGTGAGTTTTCTTACGATACACTGTAGTAGTGATACATTCATTGTTACGAGAAACGAGTATATCTAGAAAAGGTAAGCAACCATCTACCTCATGGGTATCCAGACATTTCGGCCCGGGACATTTCGGCCTGGGACATTTCGGTACAGTACATTTCGGCCTGGGACAGTTCGGCCTGGGACATTTCGGCTCAAAGTGAAAAAGGGGACATTTCGGCCTACCTTGGTTTTAATTATATTTGATTAAACATTTTCTCATTTCTTTCTCTTATTCTATATGAATATATATATGCTCGTTAAGTTGAGTTTAACTTTAAGTTGATAAATTTATCTGACCACAATAGGTTAAATATATAGCCCACCACTACATAACGCCAAGCATCATGGGATCAATCACAGGCTTCCATCTGTAAAGATGACCAGCACCATTCTGAAGCTGGCCACATACTGAGTGTTCAGGAAGTCAAAACAGAGATAATCTTTCCCTCTTTGATTTTAATTACAGGGCCAATCAATACAAGCTTACCTACCCTTGCCATGCTTAATATAGCTCATCTGATTGTTACAGGTTTATTTTTGTGGATAAAGCTAGGAAGTTTACATGAGTATACAATATGTTTCACGGAGCCAAACTGCCCAGGATCGACAAATTAATTTATATTTTCTTGTTAAAAGTTGTATAATAAAGTGAAAATTGTCTGCAGCACATGCCAAGGCTTTGAGCATTAACTAAAAATTGAAAGCTTTGAAATTCATACCCTTTTGTAATTACCTGTAGTAACAAAAAATCAGAAAACATGATAAAAGAATATTGTACTAGAAACAATGGAAACAATTTTGCAAATTCGCACATCAATTTAAATTATTAAAACAATTTTCATTTATTTGAGTAAAAAGATATACCTCGACAAGTTGGACCGTCTGGTATTTGTTTAAAACCTAAATTTCAGTGGGGCTGACATCAGAATGGTTAACATAAAGTTCTGAAATCGACTTCTTGGTGTATAAATAACTAACATCAGGTGTCTACAGAGAGAACCCATAACTTAAACGCTTAATAATTTTAGAACTTAAGTTTCGAATAGACTGTATAATTAGTTGAGGTAATACAGTATATAAAAAATGTATTCATTAGAATTATTTGTAATTTTCGCAGAAAGCCTTTAGTTTCTACAGCAGACAAAATTTCACTATTTTTTCTGACTAATACCTGTAACATATGTATCATGAAAGTTGGAAAGATTGTCCAGAAGCCCACTAGAATCACTGTTATAGCTGAAAAATTGCTGAATATGGAGAAGGAAATGAGAAAATATACAATTAAATAGAATAAAAACCAAGGTGGGCCGAAATGTCCCCTTTATCACTTTGGGCCGAAATGTCCCAAGCCGAAATGTCCCAGGCCGAAATGTACCGTACCGAAACGTCCCAGGCCGAAATGTCCTCGGCCGAAATGTCCCGGATCCTGCTAGGTGCGCGATTTATGTTGCCAAGCAAATGACCCAAACGTTCCTCAATTTACTCAAATTCGTTCGACTGGTACTTCCCCTAGCAGTTAGTTTGAGCTGCTGCGCAGGTGGGCGGAGCTTAAATTTACTCCTCTGAAAAGGACCAGTCGAATACGCCTACTGACATTTCTTCATGAGGTCATGAGGTGTTCGACTGGTCCTTTTCAGAGGAGTAAATTTAAGCTCCGCCCACCTGCGCAGCAGCTCAAACTAACTGCTAGGGGAAGTACCAGTCGAACGAATTTGAGTAAATTGAGGAACGTTTGGGTCATTTGCTTGGCAACATAAATCGCGCACCTAGCAACATAGTATATTCATCAAGTGACGACCAACTGGTAGGCGTGGAGGCGTGGAGGGCGAACGCGGACTTGAGAAAATAAATATTTGCTTTTCAAAATTAAATATTTCTGTCAATAATCTATGAAAACTGCAAATATTTTTTCAGACCGATAGCACATTGATTTGGTTAAATTCGGCTTCCGAAGCATGATTGTTCCATTTGCATTAAAACATAAATAACATTAATTCGTTCAGATTTAGAGTTTCAGGGTTTAATTTTATGTAATTTTAGTTTTGTAATTCAGAAATGCCTAAAAAAATAGTCAAAACAGACCAAGATTTATATAATTGGAGTCAAGAAAGTACTATTATTTTACCACGTGACCAGCTCCCCTCTCTCTGCTCTTACGAAATCAGCGAGCACTTCGAGCGTGCACGCGCGAGGAGTTTGTGCAAATCAAGCGACCAGTCGAATAGAAATTGTGTAGTCTGAGAAGAATGAGCTGCTCGAAAACGACCAGTCGAATACGGCTAGTGATAGCTTTTCTTTCGTGAAATGGATCAATGAACAGACAGGTTTCACCGAATCACACTTAGCCAGTTTTGCACTCTGAAACTTCGGGGATTTACGTGCGTGAAATACCCTCTGATAGACTGCAGGTCATTTTGAATATGGCGACCAAATAGGTAGCCGTGAAGCGTACAATTCCCAAATCCTCTCGAGGGCCCCACAAAAGTGTTCCCGTGATAATGTAAGGGACCGAAACACTCGGTTTGTTAACTTTCAGCCTCCATCAATTATACAATTGAAGCATTGGAGGATTCCTGATATGTACCGAAACTGCGTCTGTCTACAACATGTGGTTTACCGGGCTAAATAAAATATATAAACAAATATCTTTCTAAATGATATTAGCATTTGATAAATTTATAATTATTTTTATTTTCTTCGTTTGTCTGTAGTAAAACATTTTGATATTTACTTTCGACGCCATTTTTATTCAGCCCCAAAATACGGTGATTGACCGTATAAAAAGCGCAGACTGTCCGAGGCGTGTCAAAGCCGACCGGTAGCGAGTGAAGATAGCCGAAGAGAGTTCCGACTGCCAGTTTTGATGTCACGAGTTTCTTTACTAACATCCCTGTTTTGGAAACGATTCACATAATCTTGGACCGTGTAACACCTGACAACAAAACACTTCTCCACGGATTAAAGCGCAGACAACTGAAACGTGCCCTCATATTGGCTTCCACTAACACAACTTTCAAGTTTAATGGGAAATATTATGAACAAACTGATGGTGTATCCATGGGTTCACCTATTGCCCCGCTACTCGCTGACATTTTTATGAACAATTTTGAAGAAAAGTTCCTCCCTGCTTACCAGGACATTTCTCCCATAACATATAAACGTTACGTCGATGGCACATTTCTGGTTTTTAATAATTTTTCTGATGTTCAACCTTTCTTACTGTATATGAATAATTGCCACTCTGGCAACACAGAGGGAAACTCATGTTACATAAAAATTAACAGCACAGACAATATCAAATAAAATAGATTTGAAAATCAGATATGTTGAAAATGCAGGTTCTTCATGAATGTAATTAAGCCTTTAAACGCCCCATTAGTCAAAACTTTAGCATTAAACCTAATAATAGTTTTGAAAGCAGGCACATGAGGTTGCAGATTTAAATATCTGTTACAATATAAAAAGTATTTAGCAGCAATAGTGGTGTAGTATAATACCCATTTGTAAGTTCCTAGTGTTTTAATTATCTCTCTACCTCCAACCACTGAGCCAACAGTATCGATATTAAAATCTTTCCCAAAAGAGGTTTTAAACCAGTGAGTAAACATCAGCCAGAACTGATGAGAATGAGGGCCACCAAACAAGGCGTGACCTACAGTATCGATATTCATACAAATCATACATTGCGGAGATGGTTTGACTTTAATTCGATGTAAATACTTGTTGCATGGGTATATATTGTGCAATAGTTTGAATTCAAGCTGCTTAACTTTATTTTCAAGAGACAGTTTGTCAAATACAACTTTCATGTACTCTTGTTTTAGTAGGTCATAAAAGAACATAGCTTTAAAGTGGCATGAGCTGCCAAAATTCACAGTTTTTTTCCTAATTTCTGATCGCCACAACAGTAAGAGGCTTTGAAGGCCGTCGAAAAACTAAATGATTGGCATTGGAATGAAGAAAATCCATACAGTATGTGGCCTGTTCGAAAAGTAAACAAAATTTAAATAACCGGGACGACCATTCATTCATTCTAAGCCAAAGTTAGTTCTAAACAATGCTTTGTCATAAAAAGCTTCTGAATTATACGTCTTGAGAAAAATAGCCAATAATTTCAACATTCTGTTTTGACGTCAAAATATCAACATTTTGGCAGCTCATGCCACTTTAATTGGACAGGAGATTAAGTCTGTTCCACCCACGATTACATCTGTTTGAAGATCACGAGAAGAGGACGGAGAGTCGCTGTTGAATGAATTACTCTACGTTTCACGCATGTTGTAACTGCTCTGTACAAGTCCCAAGTAATCTGAATACCCCAGCGTCCAAAAGTGCCTACATATAGGTCTCGAAAATCTCGTTGCCCCGGATTCTGGATAATATTTTTACGTTAAGGCAAAATGTGGAAATTATCAGTTATTTTTTTTTCAAAATGCGTAATTTAGAAGCTTTTTATATTAGCCTTCAAATAATGCGTAGTTTGTGTTATCAGGATTATTTAATGGTTCAGGTTCAAGGGGAAGTTACTCTAATAGCCCAATGAAACAGAGTTTAGTCCCTTTTTATGCTTTATAAGCATTTTGACCCAATGTTTGAATATTAATTTATTATTAGTAGCTGTGTTAAGTTAAGCCTCACTTATTTACTATCTATATTATTGCATGTTCAGAATATTTTCAAATTAACCAAAATTTCATAAAGCGTAAAAATACGCAACACAATATGTTATTACTTATTGGTAAAAAATTAAGACATCACCACGTTGTTGTTTATGAACAACACGAGCTTTCGACACCTATACCGGTGTCTGCGTAAAGTGTTATTATTTATAACACATTTATTCGCATACACAAATATAGCCTAATGTGGTAATATAAAAGCGTGTCGTGTAACGGGGAGCACTCAAACATTGAAAACTCCCGTATAAACGATTTCTTGTTACTAGTTGGTGAGGACTATTGCACATTATTACCATAATATGGCATGTATTTATGCATGGTTGCATAATCTTGATTTTTGATAAATGTTGTTATTGTTGCCGATGTCGCCATACTTGAAATATAGAGTTTCCCATCGAGGATTCTGGTCGTTCTTGTTTTCTATTTTCCTACAGGAGAGACTGCGAACTCGGGCTGCATCAGCAGGGATCTGTGGGTGCAATACAATTACATCAGCAGGGATCTGTGGGCGCAATACAATTACATCAGCAGGGATCTGTGGGTGCAATACAATTACATCAGCTGTATCACTTTTCCTCCTTCCCAACCCGATCCCGTCTCTCACTGTCGTGGCGATCTAATTTTTTGGGAAGTACTAATTATGGTAACTTCTGCAACTTTAACTGGTGATAAATCTCAACATTTGCTAAAACAGATAAGCACTATTTAAACAGCCTGTTACCAATTACTTTTGTACGTTACTCGATTTTTTAAAGGCCCACTTGCCACAGTAGCCTGTTGAACATTTGTTTATAAAACCAATTTACATGAGCTTACTACGACTGACATAGGACACATAAAACATGTTCAGTTAGATTTAGAATGTAGAAATCGAGATGAACACAAAGAATCGAAGCCTGATTACAACAAGAACGATCGGTGTCTTAGTGGTTGGCTTACCCTCATTTTAGGCCATTTTATCTGTGGTTTACACTCAAAAAAATATCCGTAGGCTTTTCGAGTCATTCTTATCCTATTGTCGGTCTGTATTTCTCAGATAAAGTCTAAGATAGATCACTCACACGACTAAAACTTTAGGGCGGTTGTGTGCATGTTCAGGAATTTTTCAACTGCGGGTACTTGATAAATCTAATTTTCAATTTCAAATTAAAAATACTAAATGATGCCCAAACTTTCTGTTTTCGGTAAAAATATAAAGTTCCCAACTTCTTCTGACTGGGAAAAATACAGTAAACCGCCCGCTGTTTTTCTGTAAACAGTAGGCCTATTCTGGTTTTCGCGGCAAGTGTGCCTTTACGGAATTCAAATATGTATGTTAGATAAGCACTCTTCTAATAATGCATCGAAATCTTAAAATTATTTGTTAAAAAGCCATACTTTTGGCATTATACGTTTTCGTACTGATAAACAATTTCAGTTTTTGCGACATAAGATTAAGTCGGTCCTGCCCGCATATGCATGGCTTAAAGTGGCATGAGCTGCCAAAATGTTGATATTTTGACGTTGAAACAGAATGTTGAAATTATCATCTATTTTTCTTAAAACGTGTAATTCAGAAGCTTTTTGGTGCTTTTAATCTAGAGAATGTACGATAAAGTATGATTTTTAACTAATTTTGGCTTAGAATGAATGAATGGTCGTCTCGGTTATTTAAATTTTGTTTACTTTTCGAACACTATTCCGGTTCGTATATGCCACATACCGATGGAATTTCCTCATTCCAACGCCAATCATTTAGTTGTTCGATGCCCTTCAAAGCCGCATACTGTCGTGACGATCCGAAACTATGAAAAAAGTGTGAATTTTGGCAGCTAGCTCGAGCCTCTTTAATGTTTTTCTAATGTATTTAAATAATGTTCAAACGAAGGAAATTGTGGGTCAATTTTATTTTCAGAAAAAGACACCACAAACTAATTCCCGTCAACTAAGTTATCCGGATTACTGCAGCTGTTCCAGTGCTTCAATTATAGTGGACCACAGGCTTGAGACCCTCGCCTGCTTGCCCGGTTTGGTTAACTTTCTTCCATACTTCCTCTTGCACATAGCGCACCAGAAGTCTTTGGGTTTTGTCCTTTGCTTTGTACCCGCATCATGTGAATTGTTAACTTTTGTGATTCTATAGAGTTCCGAAACGTATAAAATAGTTATCGACACGAAATCTTAAATTTGAACTGAAGCCTGTCGCCGTTTTACAGCATTATGCCAAATACCAACGTAACCAGTGCCGTAATTAGAGACAATCCTGAAAGGAAATTATATATAGAGTTGATGAGCAAAACAAATCGGTCACATGCTTTCAGCTAAGAGATTTTCTCCCCACCACACCAAACTCAGAATTTTCTGGAATAGTTGTTTAGTTATAACATAAGGCTTCTTTATGGATTGTAACTTCTTTATTGTAAGAAATGTTTGAAACTCTCTTTATTGTAGTCACAACATTTCGGTACAGTTTCTAGCACCGTTATTAGGTTATTTTTTTCAACTTGCTGTACAAAAACGTCGTGATTACAATAAAGATTTCACTTATTTGGCGGCGTTGCCAGTTTTATTGTGAGAGGAAACCAATAAAGAAGTAGTTGCAATACATAAAGAAGCCTTATGTTATTATCAACTCAACTTTTAAATGCCACTGAAACAAGAGTTAATTTATTGTCCTAGATGTTTATATTCACAGAAAAAAATACGCTTGATCTCCTTGCGGATAAAAATGTCCCAATGTACATCTTCAAGATTTATAAAAGCAGAAAGCTCTTATTTTATATACTTGTTGAAAAAAAGACGTAAGATTAGAGCTCATTTCATCTCAAATAAATTTCCCTATGTTTGACCACTCGCGCCAATTTAATCATATGACATGTATATTCATCTAGATATTCAGTTTTAACAAATTGCCAGTAAAGGGAGTCGTGGAATGCAGGGTCTCGCGTTGTGTATGGTTCAGAAATTCTGGGATTGGGAGGGGGCTCTGTGGCTCAGTAGGTAGAGCGTTGGACACTCAATCCGAACAGCCTTCCACCAAAGGGTCGCGGGATTGAATCCAACTCAGCCCCCCCCCTCCAAAAAAAGGTAAATTTTCTGACTGGGTTTTCACTCGAATGACCTATATGGGATGATTGCCAGCTACTACTGGAAGGTCGTGGGTTTCCTCCGGGTACAGAGCCCGGTTTCCTCCCACAATTAAACTGGCAACGCAGCCATGTAAGTGAAATAATCTTGAGCGCGGCGTAAAACACCAAACAATCAATCAATCAATCAACCAAATACAAAAAAAAAAATAAATAAATAAAATAAATCACCATCCTAAAGTTGATCAGGTTTGTATAGTCCTGGAGCATGTTTCACAAAGCGTAAGTTTTCACGTAACTGCAATAGCAACCCATACTGTAGAGATACTTTAGTATGAAAGTTACGCAAAAAATACATCTACGCCGCTTTGTGAAACTGGAACCTGGACCCTGTTTCACAAAGCGGCGAAGCGAATGTTTTTTGCATAACTGACAGTTACGTAAAAACTTACCCTTGCCGCTTTGCGAAACAGGGTATATCTGCTTACCAATTAAAATCGCCATCGTGTGATCCATTTTTGAAAATAGCTTTCGGAGTTCAGTTTTTGCCTTTTATGAAACATTCAATTTTGAGATAAAAAGGCTATAATGTCGTTCCACTAAGGTCTTCTGTGGGATAAATTCGTTACAGTGTTTGTTCGAAGAGGATATGGAACTTTATCCCACCTCACACTGAATACTTCCTGTTGATTGGCTCAAACCAGTCACGTGGAGACCCTGTATATTTCCATATTACGTCGCCGTGCTGATCCATACAGGGCGACTACCATATATGGCTTGTGACGTCATGTCTAGACAGTTGTCAGTCGTGTCTGCTCGTGCCTTACATATTAGAAAATAGCTTTGGAGTTCACTTTCTGCCTTTTATGAAAGCCAATTTTTAGAAAGAAGGCTTGAATTTCGTACAGTTTAGGTCTCCGGTGGGATAAATTCGTTACAGGGTTTGTTCGAGGGGGGATACGGAAATATATGGGGTCAGTAAACGAATATTGGGCGAGGCGTCAACTGTCTGTAACTAATAATATGGGGTCAGTAATGCTATACTAACCCCACATATTTCGGTATTCACTCTCGAACAGACACTGTAACTAAAGGTATGGTTGAATACTATTTATAAATTATTTACTAACGCGGAAACAATGTGTCTCTATGCAAATCATCTCAATAAAAAGAGCCAAGTTTCCTCCCCCACTACACCTGACAACACAGCAATCAGCCCCAAAAATGTGATAGCAAATTTGTTAGTTTTTAAAAATATCAGTTCTATAGACTGTTTAAGCAGGTATAATTATCTGTTGCAACAGATGCATTGACATAATTACGATGTATTCCCATTGAATTGTGGAACAGATAATGCTGGTATCTAAAAATGTCGTGTAAGCATGTCTTGTAAGCGTGTCCTGTAAGCGTGTCTTGTAAGCGTGTCTTGTAAGCGTGTCGTAAGCGTGTCTTGTAAGCGTGTCTTGTAAGCGTGTCCAGTAAGCGTGTCCTGTAAGCATGTCCTGTAAGCATGTCCTGTAAACCTGTCTTGTCAGCGTGTCCTGTAAGCGTGTCCTGTAAGCGTGTTTTATATGCGTGTCCTGTAAACATGTCATGTAAACATGTCATGTAAACATGTCCTGTAAGTAAGCATGTCTTGTACAAAAGCAGCTTGAATTGGCAGCGGTTATTGTGATTGGTGGATCATATATCTTAGCTACAGAGTTGCGATTGCTTGATTGATTCATTGATGTATTTCACGGTTTTTGCTGCACTCAAGATTATTTCACGTATAAGGCGGCGTTGTCAGGTTAAGTGAAAGAGGAAAGCGGACTCTTTGCCCATGGAAACCCTCAACCTTCGCCGATTACTTGGCAACTGAAGTGTTTGCGAACACACTCATAATATACCAACCTTTGGAATGTGTCCAAGCTGTTGATTTTACTATTTCACATTCTGAAACATATAAAAAAAGAAAACGGCAAAATTAAATAAATTAAATAAAATTGAGTAAAGGGTCGGGGAATTCTAGTTATTACCTAATATGTAAAAAAAAAAAGATTTTCTCTTTTGAACAGTTTGGGGCTATTTGAAAATATGAACATATTCCACATGCACTGAAGCGTGCAATGTTGGTGGTTTAATTGAGGTCTCTTTAGAACACTAAATATCTCATAATTCGTATAAATTATGTACATTCAACATTCAAATAACGCAGATAGACATGTTGGAGTTATTAAATGGTTTCATGTGCTGTCTGTGAGAAAGGGGCGAGTGCGTGGGCTCAAGGCCACTTCTCCATTCGGAACTCCCTTCGGCTACCTTCGCTTCCTACCGGTCGGCTTTGTATTTCACGCACGTAAATCCCCGAAGTTTCAGAGTGGCCACTTCTCCTGTAAGAGCTAACATATTCGAGGAAGCTATGAAAAACCGGCTTGCTGTCGCCTTGTCGATATTCTGAGTGACGTCAAAATAACATATTTTAACAAAATTCAACAATGAAGGGGAGAAATGTTCGATTTTCTCTCGCTGCTTTACAGGAAATAGAGTGAGTGATTTGGGTTTACGTCCTGCTTAACAGTATTTCAGTCATATGAAGACGTCACCTTGTGGCAGGGCAAATTTCCACTGCTCTTACTTGGTGCTGCCTCACCGAGACGACTTCCCGTAGACACCCAACAAGCCCTCTCACCCAGTCACAATATACTGACGCCGGTCCAACCAGTCGCTGCTCTAACTCCTATTGCTGAGCGCCAAGCGAAGCAGCAGCAGCTCCCACTACATGTTAAGCCAATCGCACACGAGAGGCGCGGCTGAGCTACAAGGCACGCGTGGTCGAGGGAGCAGCAACAAATTTCAGCGCAGACGATGAGCTCTCGGCTGAGTCAAGTACCTGGTCACTCAAGTTCACTAAGCTATATGAATGTCACTACCTGTGTTACGTAATATTCTAAGTGGTCACATGATTTAGTAGGCACACGCGATTGGACTATCCCTCCTCTCAGCTCAGCTGGCAGCTCACGTTGTGCGCACACGGTGAGATTCTTGCCACGCGAGGCAGAAAATATTAAACATGATAAGCCTAGCGCACACAAGAGGCGCCGGCTGAGCTGCCGGCTACGCGTGGCTGAGAGCTAAGCTGAAATCTGTAGCTGTTCCATGGGCCACGCGTGCCTTGAAGCTCAGCCGGCGCCTCTCGTGTGGGCTAGTGTGCGCTAGGCTATAGATACTTTCCTCACCGCCTCAAGAGGCGAAAATCTCACTAAAATTTACGCGCACACGTGGGAAACAGCTTAGCTCTCAGCTACGCGTGGCCGGCAGCTCAGCCGGCGCCTCTCGTGTGTGCAAGGCTTTAAAGTCTTTCGTCTGACTCGACTTGGGCTTGAACCTGGATCTCCCAGTCCTGAAGCGGACTCTCTACCAACTGAGCTATCGGGAGTTGTATATAGGAATTAGAAAGTATATGTTATGAGTGTCTTAAATTTACCTAGATCGGCTAGATCCATAATTATGTCTTAATGTTCTAAACATTCTTCTGGATTGGGTCGCTTATTTTTAAACTTTCATGTAAATATTTTCAACATCAGCCTATGTCAATTTTCGGTTTTTATTTTTCAGCCAGTAGGAAAGATTATTTTACAGAAGATACTGGTTGGTTTAACTGTAAGGAGAAAAGATCTTACCGTCGTCGTGGGTGGTCGCAAGGTAACTATCTTCTTTCATACAAATCCTTTTCAGGGCCTCGTCAACCTTTGCTTTAGACTCTGGGGATAGCATTGGAGATCGGCCCCAAACTATGGATTTGACCGAAGATTTATCACATGTACCATTGGCGAATATTTTACCACACGCATACGTCACAAGGTAGTTAGCATAATCCGTAGATATGATCCAAAAAGGCTTCGTAGAAGTCTCTAGAATATCAATGAAAAGATAAATTAAATTCGGGCTCAAGTCGAAAAGTAAAGCAAAGTTGCACTATAGCTGCAAAACTGTGCATAATTCTTCCCTAAAACAGAATAAGACAAGTAATATATAGGCTTTCGCTCTCACGAGTTCGAATTAGTGTCTATTTTAAGGTCACATATAATGAATTAGATATTATTAGTTACAGGGTTTGCTCGAGGGGGGATACGGAAATATATGGGGTCAGTAAACGAATATTGGGCGAGGCGTCAGCGATTTTCAAGCCTTTCTTTCTGAAAATTGGCTTTCATGAAAGGCAGAAAGTGAACTCCGAAAGCTATTTTCTAATGTGTATGGCACGAGCAGACACGACTGACAAGTGTCTAGACATGACGTCACAAACCATATATGGTAGTCGCCCTGTATGGATCAGCACGTCGACGTAATATGGAAATATACAGGGTCTCCACGTGACTGGTTTGAACCAATCAACAGGAAGTATTCAGTGTAAGGTGGGATAATAGGAATTATTATATATTAGGAGTCTGTTTTGCATTTTCATTGGTCAATAGCTGGTCACCTGACAGTTAATATTTTCTTATATTGCATGGCTTGATAGTTAATATAGTATTTTGGTGTGATTGGTTGGTTATTAACCAATCAATAAACAGTATTTGTTTCACATCCTTCTGTTATAACCAACCAAAACGCATACTTTAGTTCACTGCCAGAGTGACTTGAAAACATGGCGTCTGCTACAAGTCTACTTGAGATTGCTCCAAGTGAAAATCGGTTTTCTAATGTTTCTGAAAGTGATATGGACAACATTTTGAAAGCGAAAGACTCTTTAAACACCCGCCGTGCAACATTATCAGCAGTGAAGACTATTCGGTCCTACCTTAGAGAGAAAAAATTGTTAGTTGAATTTGAGTCTCTTTCAGCAGAGGAGCTTGATAAAGTATTGTGCAGATTTTGGACTGAGGCCAGAACTGAGAAGGGAGATTTGTACAAAAAGACCATCCTTTTTTCGCTAAGGCATGGAATAAATCGTCATTTGACTTGATCAATGGAAATGAATTCAAGAAATCACAGAGGGTCTTCAAGGCTATGACCAAAGAACTGAAGAGACAAGGCATAGTTCACCACCCACCCATTGATGATGTTGACCTTTTAAAACTGTACAATTATTTTGAATTGTCGGAAAATGACCCGCAGACATTGCAGGAGAAAGTATTTCTGGATGTTATGTTGTATTTTGGCAGAAGGGGTAGCGAGAACTGAAGAGAACGTCTGACTTTTCTTGAGCTACTGATGCTGAAGATAGTGTCTATGTTTACATGGTTAATGATGAGTTGACTAAAAACCACCAATTGGATCCAAACACAGCTTCAGGAAGGATGTACCAAATCAAAGGTGAATAATGTTTTACAGTAAACGTTGACAATTTTGAATTGTTAAAGTGCCAAAAACAATTTTTACTTCGACAATTTACATGTATTGAGAAATTTGTATGACCAATCACAATTGTGAAGTGTTTAACATATATGCAAAATAAATTTAACATGGTAAATGCGTAGGTTTCAAGATGCCTTGTGAAAGGCAAAATTACGAAGAGTTAATGCATACTTCTAAAATGATGTTTTGTTTTCTATTAGGTGATGCTCGATGTCCAGTCAAGTCATTCGTTATGTACAAGCGGATTTTAAACAAAACTCTCAGAAAGTCGGCGAACAAAGATGGTTCCATGTTTGACAATGCATGTATTGGTCATAACAAGCTGGGAACCATGATGACAACTCTAAGTATGAAAGCTTGCCTGTCACAGAGTTATACCAACCATAGTTTGAGGGCGACATCAGTGCACATTCTCGACAGAGCCAATGTACCAAGTCGACCCATCATGACTGTCACCGGACACAAGTCAGAGAGCAGTTTGAAAACATACAGTGGCTTTACAAATGACAGTATGAAGAAACATATGGCTGCTACCATAAGTCAATCTATAGTCAATGAAGTGTGTTCAAACAATGTTGTGTGTCAACAGAAGGAAAATGTATCTTTCTCATACATTAATCCATCGCCATTACTTTCCAACAGCGAATCTGCCGATGTTCTGGAGGAATTCGAAAATGACACAGATTTTGACAAGCTGCTCTCTGACATACCACTATTCTCATCACAAAATGTTGAAATCGATGCTTTACAGAACTGTATGTTTCAGAACAAATCTACATTGCCAGCTGGCCTAGCCCCAATAATAACTGGTCGCAATGCTAATGTTACTATTAATTACAACATCATTCAAAAGACAACTAAGAAAGCAGTTGACCAGTTATTGAACCAAATGTTACATGTTAGTATATTTATATCTGCCTTTTTGTTTTACTTTTTTGAGATACATATATTAAAAAATTCTTATATTGAAAACTTAATTGTTTGGGGGTGTTTTTGTTGATAAATTACAAATATATTTTGAAATTGAATTGGGTATATTGGTGTTATGTCTTCTTTGTGGGTGCTTAGGCTTGAAATAACCTTAAAAAAAGAGTTACATGAAATGTTGAAGGGAAATGCGAAACAGTTATATAATATATATATAATAAAACAATTATTGACTCTCCTGCCAGTTAATATGATGGTTTTATAAATTGACTGTGCAAGTTATTGCCCAAATACGACCTTCGCAGCCGGGTAATATCAGCATACGAATCAAGTTCATATTAGCCGTAGGGCTGTATTGGCCGAGTTCAAGTCATATTGGCCGAGTTCAAGTCATATTGGCCGAGTTCACGGAGTGCGGCTGAAAGACGCAATAAACATGTGACGTCCCAGAGTGCGACAGAAGCAGACGACAGATGTTGATATCAAAATGTCGACACTAGAGCCCGTTGTACAAGCTCTTATTGGCAGGATAAAAGTGACAGTGTTAGAAGAAAAAAACTGCTGTAAGTGAATCCGATTGCCGTTTTAGGACAGCAGAAGAGGAAGAAACTTCTTTATTAATTGACTTTCAATATTATTGGCATAATATGGAGAAACGGTCACACTCATACAGGGCTTACCAGGGCCAATACAAACAAACTGGGCTAATACGAACAAACAAGGCCAATACGGACTGGGCCAATACGAGATCGAACATGGCGACCGTTTCATTGCTATCACTTCAAAATCCCAACGCTATTTTTCTTGAATTCATCAACAGAAAAAAAAGAAAATAGCCAATGTTCAGTTAAAGAAAAACAAATATTCCGTCTATTTCATTAGATAAATTAAAAATTGCATTAATAACAATTTGTGAAAATAAAGAAATATGTTCCTATGTGTTATGTAAAAAAGGGGGACAACTCTTGGTACACTACGTCTAGATTTTTAAGAAAATAATGGTCAACTTTCCTTGCGAATGTGTCTATTAAAACACTATTATTTTTAAATTACACACTTATTTTATGCAAAAAAACATTGAAAGCCAATTAATAAAATTTTCATTAATCAGGATATTCCTCGGACAGCCGTATTAGCCCTCGGCCTCGGACCAATACGACTATCCTCGGACCTGTAACAATGCCAATAGGGAATATGCTGATTAATAACATTATACTACTGATCCAGGAACAAAAAAACACAGAACGCAAAAAAGGTCGGATATCAATTTGTTTAAAGGAGAAGAAAAGGAAAGAACTAAGTAAATACAGTACAGGCGCGACACATTTTCCTTTCTAACGGTACCAAAACCATATTTCTACGATTTTTCCTCGCTCAACTGTGCTATAAGAAAGTTAACAATCGTTATCAGAGAACGTCTAAACTGACTCGGCAGCCATCTTCACAGCAGAGCTTAGCTGTGTGTCTCGATCGGCCAATCAGCATACGCCTGTCCACCTGTCACTCACTAGCGTAAGAGAAATTGGTCAACTCTGAAAGTCTCCCATTTAACCCTAGGTTAATTTTGATCATTTCGACGCGCTAATAAGAGAAGATAAACATTCTAACAGCTCTGAAATGTACACTGGCTAGTAAATCAACCTTTTGGGAAGACGTGACAGGCTGCTATGTTGTCTACGCGACTTGTGGGGATCGTTGTAGAATTTTAAAAAAAGGTAGTCTTACCGCTGACATTGCAGGTTATAACCATACAAGATATGATAAGCTCGCAAGGGAAGTAATCTACTAATACTTTTTCCGGTCAATTTCAAACCGTCAATGGCGCGCTCCACTGACGATCGAGCACGAGCTTGTCGGGTAGATTCATTTTCATTGTATTTTCACACCGTAAACCACGTGCAAGACTCACACACATGAATATGATGGTCTATGGGAGCCCGTTCGATACGATTGCATGTTGTTTTTTTGTTTTCTCCTCCTTTAAGTCATGGATTTAATGTTCAGCGGGCGACATTCTGTTCAACTTGACAGCTTGCATAAAAATAACTTCTACAGTCTAGTAATAAAAATATTATGAATCGAGTGTTTTCGTATTGCCTTGGTATTGGCCTTCGGGTGGTTGCATTGACCCTCGGTCTTCGGCCTCGGGCCAATTCGGCCACCCTCAGGCCAATACCAAGGCAATACGAAAACACTCGATTAATAACATATATTATTAATTGACTTTCAATGCTATTGGCAAAATACGGAGAAACGGTCACACTCATACAGGGCTTACCAGGGCCAATACGAACAAACTAGGCTAATACGAACAAACAAGGCCAATACGGACTGGGCCAATACGAGATCGAACATGGCGACCGTTTCATTGCTATCACTTCAAAATCCCAACGCTATTTTTCGTGAATTCATCAACAGAAAAAAAGAAAATAGCCAATGCACAGTTAAAGAAAAACAAATATTCCGTCTATTTCATTAGATAAATTAAAAATTGCATTTATAATAATTTGTAAAAATAAAGAAATATGTTCCTATGTTTTATGTACAAAAGGGAGACAACTCTTGGTATACTACGTCTAGATTTTTAAAAAGAAATTTTTAAAGAAAATAATAGTCAACTTTCCTTGCGAATGTGTCTATTAAAACACTATTATTTTTAAATCATATAAATATTTTATGGAAAAAAAAAAGCATTGAAAGCCAATTAATAAAATTTTCATTAATCAGGATATTCCCTATTGGCATTGTCACAGGTCCTCGGACAGCCGTATTAGCCCTCGGCCTTCGGCCTCGGACCAATACGACTATCATCGGACCTGTAACAATGCCAATAGGGAATATCCTGATTAATAACATTATAAAAATGACCTGGAAAACTTATATTGACCTCTGCCTTCGGCATCGGTCAATATAAGTTGTCCATGTCATTATAACATCATATTAACTGGCAGGAGAGTCAATAATTTTATAATAATATCCGCAAAAAGCGCCCCCCCCCCCAAAAAAAAAAAAAAAAAAAAGAAGAAGAAGGAATTCCTATAGAGGGCCACACGTATTATCTTTTGTTGAGCTTTCAGTTTCTTTACCTGACGGTACCGGGTTTTCCAAAGACGTCGGGCTGGTGTATTTGAGTTTTCCAGGGGTTTCCGTCTTTTCCAAAATTCCATCGTAATAAAAACACCGAGAAGATTTCTCCGGTCTCCTGAAGAAAAAATGCCATTTTTTAAAATTTTGCCAGAAATGTGGAACTATAATATTATAACGTCAGGGGCATTCAGTTATGGTGCCATGCAGGTACTTCGCCTGAAATGGTTCACAATAGACAGATCGCTTTAAATACGTCATCGGAACACAAAGAGAGAAGGAGAACGTGGCGGACAGAAGAAAATTCTTCACTGATTTAAAAGTATAGATCTGCAGTCAAGTGTGTCACTGCTAGGGCTTGTGCCAAAGAGGTCACTACAAAATTACAACCCACCTCAAATATCCCATAATTTTTCGAATGACGTCATTAAGATTTCGGCCTATTCCATTTCAGGTTTGCGGCCATATGTAAACGGGCTGATTCATCACACCTTCCCTGACAAGCCTCTTTCGAGTTTGGCTAAAACCCCGCGAGATCACGCGAGAAATGAGTTTAGGGGGTATGCCTATAACTTTCACTGACTAGCCGTTCATTTAACATTAGCGTCTATGGTGATCGACGGTTATCGTGTGGTTTTGTCTTTGATACTTTATTTCTAAATCATTTCTTTAATCCAAATTTTTTTGCGAAACACACCAGAAGCTATCCGTTGCGTTTTTGTCGGTTGACTGTCAATAAAAACATTTATATCGCGTGGATACGCTTCGAAGTTGTCAAAAACCAATGGTGAAAACGCAACTACGACGTGTTATTTTTGTGTTAGAAATAATATTATTTTTTTGTGTGTCAAAAATAAGTATCTAATGGCTTTGTAAGTTATACCCCTAAACACGGGTCTCGCGTGATCTCGTAGGACTTCCGCCAAACCCGAAAGGGGCTTATTGTCGTAAACTTTCAGGGCCCTGTTTCACAAAGCGGCGTAGATGTATTTTTTGCGTAACTTTCATACTAACGTATCTCTACAGTACGGGTTGCTATGGCAGTTACGTGAAAACTTACGCTACGCCGCTTTGTGAAACAGGGTCCTGGTAGGGCTGACAGATGTGGATTTAGACACCTACAGCTTATAGCTATAAACAAGCGTGAAATCATTCATGGCAATTATGTCAGATCGATATTTGAACCCTACATTGATCTTTGTTTGAATTAAAGAAAAATAGATTTCAACAGTTTTGAATCGGCTTCTAAATTTGCGACTTAAAAGAAACGCCGAAGCAAATGCAATAGTGATTGATCGATTGGGGTGTTACTCTAACACTCAAGATTATTTCACATATATGTCGATGTTGCTCTTTTCAGCTGAGGTGGAAACCGATATGCAATAGTAAGTTTATTAACGCGGGTTTTAGCTAAACGTCATTGCATGGGATCAGCCTAATTTTCTTTTGTTTTGAGCGAATTTCTTAAGCATTTTAGAACCATGCAAACAGTTTATATGTAATCACCATTCTATATACGATCTAAAAAACGTTTGTCTGGACAATTTTAATAAGTTTTATTCAAATTCAAAATGACTTTACTAGATCGTGATGCCTTGTTTATTGACTATAACATGAAACAGTTTACCCGGACAGATAGTTTCGGAAATATCTTCAACCACATGAAGTTGTCAAACTATAGCTGTAGGCTAAATGACTTGAACAATTCCAAATGCAAACTCGTTGATAAAATGTTGAAAACTGTTTTTATAAAAATAGATATACGTCTCAATACTTTTCTGGCAGAAATATTTTCAGCTATTTAATTTTGCTTAGAAGTCAATTCTTAGTTATAATATTATAACCTGTGGATATATACATTTGTATAACTAGAAGAACCTATATCAAAGGACCAGTCGCGAGACTTTAATAGTTCTGAAGCGAAGGGGAGGTAAGCATGTGGGCACGATTGACAAGGTATAGGACTCTCGCTCAGTTTTAAATTTGAACTAATTGTGATTTTAACCCTAGGGTTGGGGATGGGGATGATGACCATATATACTCTTGTATATCAATATCTTAAGGGGAGATGTGTCTGTCTTCAACCAGATGTAACATTACGGGTTTTGATTTATTACAACATATCATAGGGTTTAAACTAGCCCGGATTATCGGTCTTACGGCGACTGGTATTATATGACTGGTAATGTGTCTTGTATCCTTGATGAACACGGAGAGAAAAAAAAAAATTCGGCAGAGCCCAGATTTCTCAGCTAGGTTTAAACGTCTAAATGAAATCCCCCCTTATTCACATAAGAAACTTGTCTCCATTGTTCTTTCCGTGAAGAAGATCTTCCCCGTGGCCGTGTATTTTTGTAGTTCATAAATGTATAGAACTTTCGTGGGAAGACCAAGCTGATAAAGGAATTGAGATGGGATGAGAGTATACCGCCGGTATTAAGTGTAAACTGTATAAGGTGCTTACAAACTTACCTAAAAGTCCCATTGACATTAATTCTCCCGGAAAAGGGCAAATACTGAAATACGTTGACATAATCACGGTAGCGGTATTCTACAGGCTCAAACTTAAAACTTGACCACATAATTTCATACCATCGACCTTCCAGCTGTAGATTGAAAAAAAAAGATGACAGCCATTAAGATGCAATGAGCGAAAAAAAGTGTCGAAGTGATCGAACCCGAGTAAGTGTTTGCGGAATTAAAGTACCTTGACAGAGAAATATTTAGAATTATATAAAGAGCGAGACAAAGAACCCTCTATGCCACTTGCCATGGAAAAGTTTATATGCAAAAAAAGTGAGACATGATCATGTATATCCAATATTTGTCTACAATATTGCTGAAGGCCAACCATAAACAACATAAAATGGTCCCAGCATTTTGTTTAACACGGATGTTTTTTCATGTTTTAGAGTGCGAAAAATCTGTGTCATAAACTGTTGGCAACAACGTGAGGGGTAAACAAGGATTTTGAATAAATCAAGTCATCAGATTTTTTTTAATGATTCGGTCAATTAAACTAATAACTGTAGAACGTTAATTATTTTATCCGATGGCTCTTAGTCTGAGATTCTAACAGAAGTCAAACTGGGTGACCAATAATTTTGTAAATAAAAAATAC
This sequence comes from Lepidochitona cinerea, assembly GCA_963971465.1. Classification (NCBI taxonomy): domain Eukaryota; kingdom Metazoa; phylum Mollusca; class Polyplacophora; order Chitonida; family Tonicellidae; genus Lepidochitona; species Lepidochitona cinerea. The sequence goes on from OZ020554.1 coordinate 17,501,799, forward strand.
AAACGTACCCGTTTTAGTTCAAAATTTGGCTGAACATTTATCTCATCTACTCTGCAACTCTGGCCATAACTTGAGGTAATTATTATCATCAGCATGCCAAATGCTGGCATGAATATCCCGAAAGGCGCCATGATATCCTATTCCTGTTATACACGAGTGTGAGAGTAAGTATGTCCTATATATTATGAAAGCTTGCTTTATATACCACCTATGAATGATTGTGTACATGTATTGTTCATAAACTTGTGCAAATAGCGCAGAGCTTGAAGTCTTAGAGCTGTGAATGTAGAAGTATGGGGCTTATTGTAATTTTTTCTTCAATTTATCAACGTGAGTTTCGCGAGAAGTGCTCATCTTTGAGGAGATTTTTTATGTATATGTCTTCATTCCAAATCCACTCAAGCATTTAATTGTAGGCGAAGGAGATGTTTAAAGTGGCATGAGCTGCCAAAATGTTGATATTTTGACGTAAAAACAGAATGTTAAAATTATCGGCTATTTTTCTTAAGACGTATAATTCAGAAGCTTTTTAGTGCTTCTAGTCTCAAGAATGAACGATAAAGTATTTTTTTAACTAACTTTGGCTTAGAATGAATGAATGGTCGTCCCGGTTATTTAAATTTTGTTTACTTTTCGAACACCATTCCGGTTTGTATAGGCCACATACTGTATGGATTTTTCTCATTCCAACGCCAATCATTTAGTTTTTCAATGGCCTTCAAAGCCGCTTACTGTCGTGTCGATCAGAAATTATGAAGAAAGTGTGAATTTTGGCAGCTCATGCCTCTTTAAGTGCTGGTCTTATTCCGCAGGCCTAATTTCAAAAGATAAAGAATTGCTCATGGATAGCATATCGTATAAATTATATGACATTGCAAATCACTTTCATTTGATATCACTTCAGGAAAAATAAATGTCCTCGATATTTGGCAGGTAACGTCACTTTAAAGGAACACATTGGTAAGGTTCGGATCGAATCGGGATACACAACAAGGGTTTCTGCTATTCTCGAGGCCAATCGGAATGCCTTCACGGGGTGTCTGAGACAAACGATAGCGAGCCAAAGCTCTACTAATAGACTGGTTACAATACAATGGCGTTTCATATCCCTTCATACCCGTCCCAGGGTTGACTGATTGATTGTTTTAAGCCGCGCTCAAGATTTATTCACTTATTTAGTGGCGTCTTAAAGGGGCATGAGCTGCCAAAATGTTGATATTTTGACGTTGCAACAGAATGTTGAAACTATTGGCTATTTTTCTCAAGACATAATTTAGAAGCTTTTTAGTGCTTCTAGTCTCGAAAGCGTACGATAAAGAATGAATGGTCGTCCCGGTTATTTAGATTTTGTTTACTTTTCGAACGCGTTTTCGGTTCGTATAGGCCACATACTGCATGGATTTTCCTCATTCCAACGCCAATCATTTAGTTTTTTCGATGGCCTTTATAGCCTCTAAATGTCGTGACGATCAGAAATTATGAAAAAAGTGTGAATTTTGGCAGCTCATGCCACTTTAAGTTTTACGGTGGGATGAAACCGGGCTCTATACCCAGAGGAAACCCATGAGCTTCATGTGGTAACTGGAAACCATCCTGCATACGTCCTTTGAGTAAAAACCCAGTCAGAAAATTTCCCAATTTATTTTGGGACTGAGTGGCATTCGAACCCGCGACCGACAATTACTGGGAACATTTTATCAAGAGTTCGGTAAATAATCCTTGGCCCGACACCATCGTCGCTGTAAAGATGTCACTAGGAGCACCTTAACAAAACCTAGTATGCAAAGTAAACAATGACCATATTTTATGTGTAGTTTGCATTAACCTATTCGCTGAAATTCATGACAATCCAGTGATATGGAAATATATTTTATAAAAGCCAGAATTTCTCTTTATGTACTCTCTATTCAAGAATTTCCTCAAGTATGAAATCAGAAAACTGGCCAGCCGCGAGTATGTGAGAACCAAACAAATGAACTGTATTCACCAGGTCATCGGCAAGCATTTGACATACAACCTTTTTGTATTTTTTTTAATAAAGTAAACACTATGGAAGTGTCAAATATTAGATGTATCTTCTCAGCGGCCTACATCTGAATATAATGAATCCAGCTCTAACCTTATACAAGCTATATTTTATAGACACTAAAACACATGGCCGCAGGGAAAATCTTCTGGCCGAAGATAACCATAGAGAAAAAGTTGTAGTCGCGTTAAAAGGGGTATATCATTTTCACCTATATACGTAGATGTTTGTTACATAGTTTTGTCTGTGCCAGGATTCCACTGAAAATTCTACTGACTAAGGCTAAGCTCCTGTCAGTCGTCAACCTAATGAAATATCATAGCTTTGATTTGTTACAATTTATGAGGTATAAAGGTCTAAATGATATACCTCTTTTTAACACAATTAGAAACTTGTGTCCGTGGTTATTTTAGACAAGAAGATTTTCCCTGTGCCCGTGTGTTTTAGTGTTCATAACTATATACGTAGATGATATTGTACTTGTCCCTATCAATCGTTTTCTACTTTAAACGGTCAAAGACGGACATTGTAAGCACGTCAATTTTAGTACATTTTTTTTCTTAAAACCAAACATTTCCTTGATATTGAGGTGTTATAACATGTAACGAGAATTAGGACGGCAGGTTCAAGATGTGAAACCAATGGGTCGCGGGTTCGAATCCCACTCAGTCCCAAAAAATTAGGAAAATTTTCTGACTGGGATTTAACTCGAACGACCTATGTGGGATGGTTGCCAGTTACCACCGGAGGGTCGTGGGTTTCCTCTGGCCATAGAGCCCGGTTTCCTCCCACAATAAAACTGGCAACGACGCCATATAAGTTAAATAATCTTGAGGGCGACGTAAAATACAAATCAATCAATCAATCAAGATATGAAGTCCTATATTATAAGATGGGTGGCATAGGTCTAACAGCCATGCAGGTGGTGTCTGTGCGGACACCTGCTGGACCATTTCCATTTTTAAATTGAGATCGCTTTTTTCATGACGTAAAATTGGCTAGATATTAGAGAAATGTAAATGATCAAGAAATTACTCCCAACTGGAGTATAGGCCAAACGTCAGAACAGAGCGCGCAAATACAGTGGAGCCGCGAGAATCTATCGATTTTGGTAATTGCCTTTCTCAATCAATTTTACGCCAAGATATGGATGTTTATATATCTCAAGAAATCTTTAAATTTAGATAATTGGATTATGGAGATAGTGGATCCTAGAATGGTGTTGGGAGATATATTTTTTATTCAATACGGTTTGTGGCATAGCTTAAGCAACATAAACAAAGTAAAAAAAAACGAAAAAAATATGCACTATTCTTTTCCAAAATTAGCTGAGCTCACCCTCATTGCGAAAGAAAGGAGGAGCTCTGCCTGATTACAAGAGGTAGGAGCTCACCCTCATTGCAAAAGAAAGGAGCTTACCCTCATTGCAAAAGAAAGGAGCCCACCCTCATTGCAAAAGAAAGAAGCTCACCCTCATTGCAAAATAAAGGAGCTCACCCTCATTAAAAAAAGGAGCTCGCCCTCGTCGCAAAAGAAAGGAGCTCACCCATATCGCACAAGAAAGGAGCTCACGCTCATTGCAAAAGAAAGGAGCTCATCCTCATTGCGAAAGAAAGGAGCTCACCCTAATTGGAAAAGAAGGGAGCTCGCCGGCATTGCGAAAGAAAGGAGCTCCCCATCGTTGCAAAACAAAGGAGCTCACCCTCATTGCAAAAGAAAGGAGCTCGCCTTCATTGCGAAAGTAAGGAGCTCACCTTCATTGCGAAAGAAAGGAGCCAACCCTCATTGCGTGAGAGAGGAGCTCACCCATATCGCACAAGAAAGGAGCTCATCCTCATTGCGAAAGAAAGGAGCTCATCCTCATTGCGGAAGAAAGGAGCTCACCCTAATTGGAAAAGAAGGGAGCTCGCCGGCATTGGGAAAGAAAGGAGCTCCCCCTCGTTGCAAAACAAAGGAGCTCACCCTCATTGCAAAAGAAAGGAGCTCGCCTTCATTGCGAAAGAAAGGAGCTCACCTTCATTGCGAAAGAAAGGAGCCTACCCTCATTGCGAGAGAGAGAGGAGCTCACCCTCGTTGAAAAAGAAAGGAGCTCAGCCTCGTTGCAAAAGAAAAGGGGCTCAACATCGTTGCAAAGGAAAGGAGCTCACCCTCGTTGCAAAAAAGAAAGGAGCTCACCCTCATTGCAAAAGTAAAGGAGCTCATCCCCATTGCAAAAGAAAGGGGCTCACCCTCATTGGAAATGAAAGGAGCTCACTCTCTTTGAAAAAGAAAGAAGCACCCTTATTGCGAAAGAATCTCACCTTCATTTCGAAAGAAAGGAGCTCATCCTCATTGCGAAAGGAAGGAGCTCACCCTCATTGCGAAAGAAAGAGGCTCACCCTCATTGCAAAAGAAGGGAGCTCGCCGTCATTGCTAAAAAAAGGAGCTCACCATAATTGCGAAAGAAAATAGCTCATCCTCATTGCGAAAGAAAGGAGCTTCCCCTCGTTGCAAAACAAAGGAGCTCACCCTCATTGCAAAAGAAAGTAGCTCACCCGCATCACGAGAGGGGAGCTCACCCTCATTTCAAAAGAAAGGAGCTCATCCTCATTGCAAAAGAAAGGAGCTCATCCTCCTTGCGAAAGAAAATAGCTCACCCTGCGAAAGAAAGCTCACCCACATTGCGAAAGAAAGGAGCTCACGCTCATTGCATAAGAAAGGAGCTCACCCTCGTTGCAAAAGCAAGGATCTCGTCCTTATTGCAAGGGAAAGGAGCCCACCCTCAACGAAAGAGACAGGAGCCCACCGTTATCGAAAAAGAAAATAGCTCCTCATTGCGAAAGAAAGGAGCTCACCCGCATTGCGAAAGAAAGGGACTCACCCTCATTGCATGAGAAAGGAGCTCACCCTCGTTGCAAAAGAAAGGATCTCGCCCTCATTGCAAAAGTAAGGAGCTCATCCTCATTGCAAATAAAAGGAGCTTACCCTCATTGCAAATAAAAGGAGCTCACCCTCATTGCAAAAGATAGCTCACCCTCATTGCGAAAGAAAGGAGCTTACTCTCATTGCAAAAGAAAGAAGCTCACCCTCAGTACACAAGAAAGGAGCCCACCCTCAGTGCACAAGAAAGGAGCCCACCCTCAGTGCACAAGAAAGGAGCCCACCCTCAGTGCACAAGAAAGGAGCCCACCCTCAGTGCACAAGAAAGGAGCCCACCCTCAGTGCACAAGAAAGGAGCCCACCCTCAGTGCACAAGAAAGGGGCCCACCCTCAGTGCACAAGAAAGGAGCTCACCCTCAGTGCACAAGAAAGGAACTCACCGTTATTGCGAAAAAGATGAGCTCACCCTCAAATTTTAATTCAGGTATATATCACAATTGAAATTAGTGTTCACATATCAGTGAAAAGTATCCACACACATCAAGTGGATTGTCAACTGTACAGTTGCATAGCCTGGTAATCGAAAATCTTAACTTCATATATACTTATCTTTCAGAATTGTCTCTAATCACGGCACTGACGACGTTGGTATTGGGCACAATGTTGTAAAAAATCTGGCTACGACAGGCTTATAGCTTAGATTGGACATTTTTTGTCTATAACTATTTTATACCTTTCGAGCTTCCACGATGCTGGTAAAACGCAAACGACAAGCCCAAAGACTCCTGGGGCTCGTTTTACAAATCAGTCGCATCGTAAACGATGCCTTGTTGCCAATGGATAACATATGGAAGAGATAGGCGTCATGGCAACTGCGATTGATCGCACTGTGAGACGGTTTCGTAAAACGTCCATGGTGCGCAATATGCAAGACTCCTTAAAAGTGTGAAAGGAAGTTAACTAAAGCAGACGAGGCTGCCAAGTCCACTAAAGGCACTGGAACAGCCGCGGTACCCTTGATAACTTGTCTAGATGACCGGCATAGGTATCTGGTGTCTTTTTCTTGAAATAATATCGAGCGACAATTTTCTTCGTTTCAACATTCTTGGCATGAGCTGCCAAAATATTAATATTAATATTTTGATGTTAAAACAGAATGTTGAAATTATTGGCTATTTTTTCTTAAGACCTATAATTCAGAAGCTTTTAAGTGCTTCTTGTCTTGAAATTGTATCATAAAGTATTGTTTTGAACTAACTTTGGCTTACCAGCTGGGAGCGGTCACCATTGTAGAAGGGACGCCATTTTGTCGTAGTTACAGGCCGGGTGATACTGGAGCTCCGGCCCCTATTTTGAATTTTCCTACGAAAAAATTGTTTACCGATGCAATAAATGGCTTAAAATGAATGACCAACCTTTTCTGTCTTAGTATCCATTCCCCTTTTGTCGAACTATAGGCTTGGGTTGCTGCATTCCATCGATATCGAAAGTGGGTTGGAACATTTTCCCGCGAACAGGCGGCCATATTGCCTGTGAAATCATGGTTAATTTTCGCAAATTTAAAAATGGCTCCCGTAGCGTTCCGCCCTTCGGGCGTCACAATAGTCAATAACGCTACATACCGGAGCTAACTTTGGCTTAGAATGAATGAATGGTCTATTAGATTTTATTTACTTTTCGAACACGTTTTCGGTTCGTACAGGCAACATAGTGTATGGATTTTCCTCATTCCAACGCCAATCATTTAGTTTTTCGATGGTCTTCAAAGCCTGCTGTCGTGACGTCAGAAATTATGAAAAAAGTATGAATTTTGGCAGCTCATGCCACATTAGAAAAAAAAAAAACAATTAGCCATACATACGCCTCTGCGGGCAGGATCGATTTAATATAAGGTTGTCTAAGCTGAATTTGTTTATCAACACGAAAACGTTAAATGCCAAGAAGTATGGCAAGTTAACAAATAATTTTTTAACAATGATTTTTGCATTCGATAAAAATATTTCCAGTATTAGGAGACTCTATATTTAACTTATATATATATTTATATTCCTTAGAGAATCTTCTAACGTGCAAAAGTAATTGTTAACAGGCTGTTGAAATAGTGCTCATGCAGATAAACTAATGCTGAGCTTAAAGTGGCAGTCGGGCAGAAGTTGCCATAACTCGAACTTTTGCCCACAAATTTTGATTGCGACGACAGTAAGAGGATTTCGGCTATAAATTATATGTCCTCGAAAAACTAAGTGATCGAAGTCGGAATGACGAAAACGATACAGCCGGTGTTACTGTTGTTGCACCCACAGATCCCGTGTGGTGCTGCCCGAGTTCGCACAAAGACGATCAAACTTCTGATGGGAAACTCTATAGTTCAAATATGGCGGCATCGGAAACAACAGCCGCAATATTTATCAATAATCAAGAATATGCAATCATGGTAAATAAATGCCATATCATAGTAATGTTTTCAATGCTTTGAATGATTCCGGTTACATACCACGTTTTTTTTATATATATGACCATATTAGGCTGTAATTAATTGTATATGATAATAATTATGTTCGTCACAGATTGTTGCGTATTTTAGCGCTCTATGAAAATTTTGGCTATAACTTGAAAAGATTCTAAACACGCAATGATATGGCAAGTAAATATGTGGAATTTAGCTTGAAACAGCTGCTGATAGTAATTTATTGAACTAATTAATATCATTAACTTGGGTTAAAATACTTTAAAGCATTATTAAATAATAATAAAAAATATACAAAAGAGACAAAACTCTGTTTCCATTGGCTTTTAGAGTTACTTCCCCTTGAACCCTTAGCGTGCTATTACCCAGTTACCACGGCTAATTTAAAGGCAAATATAAAAACCTTCTGAATTGCACGTTTTGAAAAAAGTAATAATTTCCGCATTCTGTTTTAACGGAAAAATATCAACATTGTGATAGAGCATGCCCCTTTAAGTTAGAGGCTTTTTAGAACCCCACCCCCAGACTCAACGCCTATATCCTTTGCATGCTAATTCCACAAGACCGATTCCCAGTTTAATGTGACATAAGCTGCCAAACACAGAGATGTACGTTATAACTTATAGGCTATTTCTTCTAATTCATACGCGGGTTACTGGTTTTGCCGATATTTACTATTGGAACGCTAATCGTTTAGTTAATAAATTCTGATGTAATTCGACACATCCACTCATTTTACGGAAAACACGCTTTATGAAAAATAACACGAAGAGATGCAAACAGTCTTGCAAAAAAAAAAACTAAAATTTATGGTTCAAATTAAATACACAATACACAACTATTTTAGTGCATGAAGTAAAGAAAAAGTATGTTCACTATCAAACAATTTAAAATTAATAAAAAAACGTTGTGTGCAGAATAAAAATGCAGCGACGGTCACTACTGACCAGGGGTCCACCCATCTTCTCTAGCCAAGATAAAATCTGCATGTCCCCATTCCGTGTTTTACCTTGGCGGATTACTCCATTCCAAACCGTAAATCGAACAGCGCCCACTGGTGAGAATAAAAGAGTTGTCTTTCCTAGACTTACAGGGTCTTGGCCAATCAGCACTCGTTAAACAAAAGTTCAAGGTATACACAGCTGCCATTATGTTATTTTCAATGTAAGCGCCCGAGGATTTGATTAGCTGCGAGAAGTTTTACTCGCATCCAATCCAAACGAGCTATTCGATTTACGGGTTCAAGTGGAGTTGTCCGCCAAGGTAAAACACGGAATGGGAACATGAAGATTTTAACTTGGCTTGCGAAGATGGGGTCCACCCGATACAACTCAGATCACCCCCTTCAAGAAGAACCAGATCATTAAACAATTTGCCCTTCAAGGGGTGATCTGATATATAGAGTTTAACTGACGAGAGCCCGTTTGTTACGATGAATATCACTCGAGTCTATTAAGTCACGAGCCTCTGTCTAGGAAATCTTTTCATAGCCGTGGAAATGTTCCCCTTGTGACTTCATGCAGGTTTCGAATTTTTCTGCACATCGTTTTTTTTAGATCTATGTTTTTATGATGCACCCTTGATTTTCTATAACATGCAAAGAACACCGTTTCAAAACGAAGTTACTACAGGGGTAAAATTTGGCCGATTTCGGCCAAATAACGGCAAAAGCACCAGAAATACCAAAGTTCAACACATGGCGCCAATGGGCCCCGGGGTGCACGTACCTTGAGGAGAAGGTTGCTCATTCGAATGCTTTATGCTCTAATCAATTTCACCAATTTATTTGTGAATGATCAAAGAGAAAATGAAAAAATATAATTAAAGTCCAGTGTAATAAAAAAAAATGTCTATTGTCTTTAGAGAAACAAAAATGCAGATTTTATTTAATGAAAGTGCATGTAATTACATCGTCTGTGTATATAACATAATGTCAAAGCTGTAGGCCTACATATATAATGAACAAGAGTAATGCTTGTCACAGTATCTTGTACAATATGATAAACACTTAGACAACACTAGACAAAACTTATACAATCAATTCATGTGTTTTGAATAGACAGCCAGCCATGAAATGAAAATAGTTCATGAAATGTGTGCAATTACGGGTTAAAAAAAACAAGAAAACTTTAAAACATAAAACGCATCCTTGATTTTTAATATAGCTCTTTGATGTTTTTTCTACATAAGTAGGCTACAGGTGAATCGTCTGTATACAGTGTGGAATGATCATTCATACCCTTCAATGGGCGGTTTCAAAGACGGACGCACCCAACACTGTATCATATCTGAATATCCTTTTCTCCCATAATGGTATTTACATATTACAAAACTATAATATATAAGCTGCTTAAATTTCGACATTTTATCGAATCGTAAAGTTCAGATAATGATGATGATGATGATTTATTTCAGACAAATTGGTCCATATCAATAAAACAGTTATACAGTATTTGACAACAAACATTTATTTTAGGATTCTACTTAGTCCTACCATAACGCACACGGTATAGATCTCCTTTGCCTAAAAATCTAATATAGTACTTCTTAGGAGGATGGTTGGTTGGTTGTTTTAGTTCATTGGCGCGTCCATTCGTATGAATGATGTACGCCATACTAGTGAGGCTTTTTAGGATGATGGTTGGTTGGTTGTTTTAGTTCATTGGCGCGTCCATTCGTATGAATGATGTACGCCATATTAGTGAGGCTTCTTAGGAGGATGGTTGGTTGGTTGTTTAGTTCATTGGCGCGTCCATTCGTATGAATGATGTACGCCATACTAGTGAGGCTTCTTAGGAGGATGGTTGGTTGGTTGTTTAGCTTATTGGTGCGTCCTTTCGTATGAATGATGTACGCCATATTAGTGAGGCTTCTTAGGAGGATGGTTGGTTGGCTGTTTTAGTTCATTGGAGCGTCCTTTCGTATGAATGATGTACGCCATACTAGTGAGGCTTCTTAGGAGGATGGTTGGTTGGCTGTTTTAGTTAATTGGAGCGTCCTTTCGTATGAATGATGTACGCCATATTAGTGAGGCTTCTTAGGAGGATGGTTGGTTGGCTGTTTTAGTTCATTGGCGCGTCCTTTCGTATGAATGATGTACGCCATACTAGTGAGGCTTCTTAGGAGGATGGTTGGTTGGTTGTTTAGCTTATTGGTGCGTCCTTTCGTATGAATGATGTACGCCATACTAGTGAGGCTCCTTAGGAGGATGGTTGGTTGGTTGTTTGTTTAGCTTATTGGCGCGTCCATTCATATGAATGATGTACGCCATACTAGTGAGGCTTCTTAGGAGGATGGTTGGTGGATTTAGTTTATTGGCGCGTCCTGCCATATGAAAGGTGTACGCCATACTTGTGAGGCTTCTTAGGGGGATGGTTGGTTGGTTGTTTTGGCTAATTGTCGCGTCCTTTCATACGAATGATGTACGCCATACTAGTGAGGCTGCTTAGGAGGAAAGATATGAAACGATATGGAAATTTTGACAGCTAATGACTTAAATGTGATAATATAGTCTGTACAACAATTGGTGACTCTTCACACTTCAAAAAAACATTGTCGGCAAAACCGTGATCACTGCAAGACACCAAACAATAAACCCTGAAAAACACAACAAAATTCTGTTTATGCCTTATATTTTAGAATTTGAAGTGGCACGAGCTGCCAAAATCTGCCCATTTCATTTAAAATGGCATGAGCTGGCAAAATTCACACTTTTTTCATAATTTCTGATCGTCACGACAGTAAGAGGCTTTGAAGGCCATCTAAAAACTAAATGATTGGCGTTGGAATGAGGAAAATCCATACAGCATGTGGCCTGTACGAACCGAAAACGTGTTCGAAAAGTAAACATAATTTAAATAACCAGGACGACCATTCAAGCCAAAGTAAGTTCAAAACAATACTTTATCGTACATTTTTGAGACTAGAAGCGTTGAAAAACTGCTGAATTACACGCCCTGAGAAAAATAGCCAATAATTTCAACATTTTGTTTAAACGTCAAACTTTTGGCAGCTCATGCTCCTTTAAACAAATAGAACAATTATCTCTGCAAACAAATGTAAACTAGGAGCTTCAAACATTAGAACCCTGTGGGCTATAATATACATATGTACATCAAGTTATTATGCAAAAGTTAGTAGATTCCCCCCCCCCCCTTCCCCGGAATGAATGAGCCCCTATTCCAGTTACTAAAAAAAAGCACATTTTAGGGATAGATTTCTGCGACACACATTTATCTGTAAAATCCCCGACTTAAGCGGATGAAGAAAGTTTAAGTATACATAAAGAAAAAAAGTTAAGCACCCCTCTGGAAAGTCTGCACCGACCGATGAAATCATTGGTGTTGGGACATTGTTGGCAAACTGATTGTGCAGAAACGATTGTGATCATAAAGGGCAACATTCTGGTGATAAGAAATCAGCATCAATGGCAATAAGCTATACAATTTATTCAGGATATCGTAAGCCAAATCAAAAGTGAGTGTATTTTAACAAAATAAAAAGATGCTTGTAAGTATGAAACTTCGATATGTTCGCCCTGTGAAGCCAGATGGACTCTATTTTGTTAAAATGCACTTTTGATTAGGCTAACGATACGCTGAATAAATTGTATAGCTTATTGCCATAAATGGTGATTTCTTATCGCCAAAATGTTGCCCTTTATAATCACAATCGTTTCAGCAGCATCAGTTTGCAAACAATCTCCCAACACCAATGATTTTATCGGTCGGTGCAGACTTTCCAGGAAGGGGGGGGGGGGGGGGAGCTTAACTTTTTTCTTTGTGTATATAATATAATATTTTTAATAGAATTGAAAGGGTTTCAAAAGAGGATTTCTTAAGAAATTCTCGTAGCGTCGGGATGGGGATTTGCCGAAATCATAGTAAAATGTAATGAACTACATGCGTGGGATGGAGGTCACATGGTATTTGATTTCCATCATTACAAGTAAATGGTGCAATTTCGATTTAGATCGGTCATGCACGCGCTCGTCAACTATCAATGGCGGCGCTTTTCACAAAGTCAGATCCAAACCAGGCAATGAGACGTGTCCATTCCACGTATATAGTTCATTGGTAAAATGTGGCTTGACGGAAAGGGCAACAAGATTTATTGTGATATCGATAATGACATTGTGGACTTTATTTTAGAAATATATCCGCGGATATAGTGGATCAAATGACACAAAATACTTTGTGTTGCAATTAAAAACCAAAATGTGCAGATTTTAACAGGATAACGGATTAGAATGATGACACAACTGACATGCCTTTTAAGGGCAAAATCTCCATAAAGAATGATCTATATACTTTTCTAGTTTATTTTAGAATGTTGTAGATTGGTTATCTCCCTTTACTCTAGAGCCAAGTTGCTAGAACATACGTTTCTGGAGTGTGGCAGATTTAAAACCGATGAAGACCCTATGGTTATCTCCCTTTACTCTAGAGCCAAGTCTCTAGAACATACGTTTCTGGAATGTGGCAGATTTGAAACCGATGAAGACCCTATGGTTATCTCCCTTTACTCTAGAGCCAAGTCTCTAGAACATAAGCTTCTGGAATGTGGCAGATTTGAAACCGATGAAGACCCTATGGTTATCTCCCTTTACTCTAGAGCCAAGTCTCTAGAACATACGTTTCTGGAATGTGGCAGATTTGAAACCGATGAAGACCCTATGGTTATCTCCCTTTACTCTAGAGCCAAGTCTCCAGAACATAAGTTTCCGGAATGTGGCAGATTTGAAACCGATGAAGACCCTATGGTTATCTCCCTTTACTCTAGAGCCAAGTCTCTAGAACATAAGCTTCTGGAATGTGGCAGATTTAAAACCGATGAAGACCCTATGGTTATCTCCCTTTACTCTGGAGCCAAGTCTCTAGAACATAAGTTTCTGGAATGTGGCAGATTTGAAACCGATGAAGACCCTATGGTTATCTCCCTTTACTCTAGAGCCAAGTCTCTAGAACATAAGTTTCCGGAATGTGGCAGATTTGAAACCGATGAAGACCCTATGGTTATCTCCCTTTACTCTAGAGCCAAGTCTCTAGAATATAAGTTTCTGGAATGTGGCAGATTTGAAACCGATGAAGACCCTATGGTTATCTCCCTTTACTCTAGAGCCAAGTCTCTAGGACATAAGCTTCTGGAATGTGGCAGATTTAAAACCGATGAAGACCCTATGGTTATCTCCCTTTACTCTAGAGCCAAGTCTCTAGAACATAAGCTTCTGGAATGTGGCAGATTTAAAACCGATGAAGACCCTATGGTTATCTCCCTTTACTCTAGAGCCAAGTCTCTAGAACATAAGTTTCTGGGATGTGACAGATTTGAAACCGATGAAGACCCTATGGTTATCTCCCTTTACTCTAGAGCCAAGTCTCTAGAACATAAGTTTCCGAAATGTGGCAGATTTGAAACCGATGAAGACCCTATGGTTATCTCCCTTTACTCTAGAGCCAAGTCTCTAGAACATTAGTTTCTGGAATGTGGCAGATTTAAAACCGATGAAGACCCTATGGTTATCTCCCTTTACTCTAGAGCCAAGTCTCTAGAACATACGTTTCTGGAATGTGGCAGATTTGAAACCGATGAAGACCCTATGGCTATCTCCCTTTACTCTATAGCCAAGTCTCTAGAACATAAGCTTCTGGAATGTGGCAGATTTGAAACCGATGAAGACCCTATGGTTATCTCCCTTTACTCTAGAGCCAAGTCTCTAGAACATAAGTTTCTGGAATGTGGCAGATTTAAAACCGATGAAGACCCTATGGTTATCTCCCTTTACTCTAGAGCTAGAAATTTTAAAATGCTATATTTGTACACCGAGTCTGTACAATTAGAATTGTTAGAATTTAGTTTATGCTTTGGTGAATTGATTTCATCTTACAAAAATTCCACCAAAATAGCAACCAGTAGTGAAGAAAAAGGGGAATCATCATCCATGATTTTTTTTCAAACTACATCCATGTAGGCTTATAGATAATTTCAACTCAACGGGTGGAAAGAAACCCAATAAAAGACTATTTGAAGCTTTTTCAAATCCACTTTCGATCAGACTGACACCGCTGGTAGTTTATTTTTTCTTGTTTCATGCCAGTCAGATTTTTAAAAATTTTCCTTTTGACTCTGAGAGCGTCTATCTGCAGACTGAGACATAGAAAAACAAATAACGTTATTAAAACGTTTACATACAGCATGGAACAATCAAATATAACAAACCTGTCAAAAATAGTCGGTTTGCTGCACTCAACATCGCACATTCTGAAAGTATAAAGAAATTTAACTTATGAAGTAAAGTAAAATTCAAATTACAGAGTATCTTTAGTTGAAGGAAACTTAAGGCTTAAAGCTGTAGTAACATGTATCAATAACAAACGTTTATTTTGTATTTTTTTGAACGTGAGTGGATTTGCTCACCATTGCCATGGTCTGTGGAGAGATAGTCATCTTCGGTCATGCATATCCTATGCATGGTTTCCCTAACTTTTATTTCAGCTTCTCGGGAAAGGATAGGAGAGCGGCCCCAGACCCAGGATTCTACAGTGGATTTATCACAAGTGCCATTGGCGTATATCGAAGGACAGCCATACGTCACAATGTAATTATCATAATCCGTAGATACGATCCAATATGAAGTTGTGATTGTCCCTGAAATAACAAGTTATATCAAAAGAAATAGAATTTTAAACCTTACTGCATTACTATTGATCATAAAATAATAATAGATTTAAGAAATGTTTGAAATTCTCTTTAAACGTGGGTTCCATACTACTGATAAAAAATTAAGACATCACCAAGACGTGGTGATGTCTTAATTTTTTATCTTTAATAATAGATTTTTCCAGAGCCTCTGAATTTTTTTTCATTTTTGCTTTGGTTTTTCTTGCAATTTTTTAATTAATGATGAAAAATAATAAGATTCGATAGAAGCAGACGAACTTGGTAAATAAAATTGATCACGTGATCACACAAGATACAGATGGATATGGGCTGCACGAAGTGCGATTTTTCTTTCATAAAAACGTCCAGGAAATTATATTTTAGCGGCAACATCGGCAATAAATGGATCGTGAAATATAGATAATTACTTATAAGTATTATCAAACGTAAGCAGGAAAAAGAATCGTAGATAGCAATGATTTGTTTTGTACTTCAGGGAAAATATTTCGACTAAACAAAGAAGATGCATGTCTATTTATTTCCAACATACAGTAGCCTTATATTACCGAATTCAGAATTCTGAACATGTATATGGTGTAAGGTTTAGTTTGTTACAACACTTTATGATGGGGTATAAAGGTCTAAATGATATACCTCTTTTTAACACAATGATTGATTGTTTTATGCCGCGCTCAAGATTATTTCACTTATATGGAGGAGTTGCCAGTTTTATTGTGGGAGGAAACTGGGTTCTATGCCCGGAGGAAACCCACGACCTTCCGGTGGTAAACACAATTAGAAACTTATTGTCTCCGTGGTTATTTTAGACAAGAAGATTTTCCCTGTGCTCATAAATATATGGTGTAAGTTTGTTGGTATATTGGTATATGGTTACTCTCAGTGTTTACATAAGCTGACTTTCAGTTTTAAATAGGACAACTAAAACGTTTGAGAGCAGCCCAGCGACCAGCCCAGACAGTTCCCCCGTCCCCCCGATCTTGTCTTATTAACTCTCCATATGATCAAAGGAGGTTCTCGCGACTTCGGGATTTGCCGAGAGCAAGAGCAGATTCAAACGTATTCGTGCGAGATCTACTTTACACGTGGCTAAAGTTGATCCCCGTAAGACATTGCGTGGGAACTATTGCGCTCAGACTAGGCCAACATTTTAAAAAGCTATAAGAAAAATATTATGAAACAATTATAAAACAATTATAACATCCCACAATATTTACTTGTAAGTTTGAGAGAGACACTAAACAAGTAGCGGGCAAGATGGCAACGCTCACTGGTGACTCGATTCAGAGCTGGTCCCGGCAATGACCAATATGCTATTTTTATATCTAAATGACTGCTGAAAGAGGTATCTCCATGACTGATACACGAGGTAACTTCAATAGCCGCTGTTCGCCCCCCCCCCCCCCCTCACTAACCCTGCCAACGCCGCCATATAAGTAAAATAACCTTGAGTATACGGCAAAAAACATCAATCAATCAATTGCTGCTATAAAATGAAGGAAACAGTCTGCTATAGTTTCTTACATATATATATAATTATGAAGACTAAAACACACAGACACAGGGAAAATCTTCTAGACTAAAATAACCATGGAGACAAGTGTCTGATTGTGCTAAAATGTTGGTATGTCATTCAGACCTTAATACCCAATCATAGGTTGTTGTAATAAACCTAAACCCATGATATTTCATTTGGTTAAAGACAAACGGTAGCTTGGCTTTACTCAGTAAAGGTTTCTATAACACTTTGTAATATATTGACAAAGCAGTACGGATCTTCAGCTATGGCTGAAATTAATATGGTAATGGGGAAAGAAAGTAAAAATATATAATTGGTTTCATGGGTAGACGACATACAAAGGAGTTTAGTCCTGACTAGTAAATCTTTCAAATTCTAGTTCTTTCAGAAGTCGAGCCATTTTACTCTGAAGTACTTTGTATTTCTCTGATATAATATGGGCCATATAAAAATATGCATGTATCATCACATTCTATTCTAACATGGAGCCAACTGAGACAATATCGACGGTGTGAGAACCTCGTTGTTCTTGATTCTTGGCCTCACGTGGAGACGCAGTCCACGCACACCTTTCGGGATTTGCCGTCTGGCCAGTATGTTAAAGGGCTGCTTTCACTAAACGATTTGTAGAATGCAATCCAATTGAACAGCGAGAACACTTCAATCGAATGCTGACTGGGTTTTCACTCGAACGACCTATGTGGGATGGTTGCCAGTAACCACCGTGGGTCGTGGGTTTCTTCCGTGCAAAAAAACCCAGTTTCCTCCCACAATATAACTGGCAACGCCGCCATATAAGTGAAATAATCTTGAGCGCGGCGTAAAAAACCAAACAATCAGTCAATCGAATGCGATTTGGCTGCATGCGACAAGTTGCAGGTGAGTAGAATGGCACGGGACGCGGCATATTCCGGCCTAATGGTTTCATCCAATCAAAAAACGCCTTTTGTAATCATTCTGGGTTATCTGGCCATGTCGTGTGCTCTCGGACAACAAACACTGCCGCCGGGTCGCTAGTTCTCTGATTGTATAGCTTTTTTCTCAAATTGTTGATTTCATTGCCAAAATATCTGCAATAAAAGCGTCGATGACAATGCACAGTCACCGCTTCAACAACAACATGTCCCTTTTCAAGTTGCATGTAACTAATCGTATAGTGAGAACGGCCATTAACAAAACAATGGTAGTCCGGTAAAGAAAATTGACATATATATGTGTCGGTTGGTGGCCACAAATTGGCTTATCATCGTCCGAAGACCTTTTCCTTATAGGTAGACTACAAATAAAATAAATTTCATTTTTTGGCTTTGCCCGACGCTCTTTTTACAGCATGAGTGTCGGTGCTTTAGTTTAGCGTTACCGTTTTACCTTTTGGATCGACGACCGATTCAGGCCGTTTGTAAGCGAGTTTTCCAGGGGCAGAGTCTGTCACCAGAAAAGCGTTGTAATGAAAACAGGTGGAATTCAAAGTAGCTCTGAAACAAAATCAGATGCATTTTACAATTTGTTTTTCATCTTATCAGAAATTGATTATATTGATTGATTGATTGCGGCTTAAAGGATTTATGAACAGCTTTTGGAAATATTCTCTAATTTGCGTTAGGTGTGTTGTAGAACATGTACTTTAAAAGTCTGACCAAATAGAAAATTAAATTTCTGTCGCAGCACATACAAAATTCAAGCTACGTTTACCGATCTACAATGCTTACGAAAGTTAATTATCTCAGAGACTTATGACGTCAAACACGACCTCCGTTGTGTACGTACCCTCACAGCGATGACGTAATACACGATTTATGTTGTCTCAGTACGTCTTCGTGGCAGTTTGTACACATCGAAGGTCGTGTATGACGTCATTTTTCCGAGCAGTTACGAAAAATACGGAAAATATGCATATTTCCTCCCCGTTCGTTTTTTGACTACCAGGGAACTAACGCGAAGGTTGTTTCGTTTCAACTGATAATTTTCAAATATATATTTAGTCAATAAACAAGCACAAACCAGCTTTAAATCTTGTTCATATCTCCTTTAACGTCGCACTCAACAGCTAAGGTTATACGGCGACAAAAGTACCAACCGACCAAACGATCACTTCCCCCCTCCCCCACCCCTCTCACCCACCCAGATCTAAATTTTGACATTAGGCTCCACAGACCATAGAACGCCAGGAAGTCTAATGTATGTGGCATACTTAATGTTCCTCGTTGCTGGGTCAGCATAAATGGCTAATGCAGAGCCACAATGCTCCAACCCGAGGGCCAGAAATTGATTATAGTATAGTACGGTACACAATCAATCAATGAATCTATTAGGCTTGTAGCCTGTGTACCAATCTGACTAAAGTCGGGATGTCTATTGATTGATTGATCGATGTTTTACGTATGCAGCACTCATGATGATACAACTTCCATAATGGCGGCGTTGCCAGGTATAGTGGGGGAGATAACCGGGCCCACATACGGCGACCTTGTAAAAAAAATCCACTCAGAATTTTTTAAATTTAATTTGGTCTGAGTGTAATTCGAACCCGCACCACATCGATGGAAGGCCTGTGTTTGATTGAGTGACTATTCACTCTACCGATTCTGCCCGGATGCTCACTGAAAAGAAATTCGTTTCAATCAACATCTCGACTTAAAGTCAAAACTTATAGATGAAATGAATGATTTTTCAATTTATAGGCACTATCCTCCTGATTTCAATGAACTTTCGGATTATTTCGGCTATTTTTCCAAAAAGAAGTTATGATAAAACATGTAATATTGAACAGGTATATTTACATGTATGACGTCGAGTTGCTGTAAATAACATGTACAGGTATGCGAATAAATTCAATATTATGCTGGTAAACAAAATATGTTTGCTTTAATAATTTTTTATAATAACAGAATTCTGCAAAAATAACAATATAGTATCTAATTACTATACTTCTGTATATTATGTATTATGTACACAATACGAGCAACCCGACGCCAAAATTTCACCTGACCGTAAACACAAAATAATGCAAACCTAAGCTTATTGTAGAAAAATGATAAAACAATATCCAAGACCTGTTTGGTAAACATGTAAATATTGTTTTTGAAATGAAATTGAATGTACTTTTTCAAAAGTTTTTACTTTTAAGTGACATGAGCTGCCAAAT
Source organism: Lepidochitona cinerea (assembly GCA_963971465.1). Classification (NCBI taxonomy): domain Eukaryota; kingdom Metazoa; phylum Mollusca; class Polyplacophora; order Chitonida; family Tonicellidae; genus Lepidochitona; species Lepidochitona cinerea. The sequence goes on from OZ020554.1 coordinate 17,521,492, forward strand.
TCCCGCACGGCAGTAAGAGGTCGAAAAACTAAATGAATGGCGTTGGAATGAGGGAAATCCATAAAGTCTACGGCCTATACAAACCAAAATAGAAATAACGTCAAAATATCAACATTTTGCCAGATAAAGACATCGGAGCCTAGAGTTATTCAATAAAGATTATGTACACAATACACTGGTGAGATGTAATGCAAACACGGCCGTGTTATTCTTCAATCCGACTAACATACATGTAACCTGATAAGGGTATTTACTGGAACAGACCTTTTTAGCAGATAAAACATTCCATTTATCTCAAATTCTCTGACACGCAAGCTCAACATACATAGTAGAAGTAGACCATACTGTACGTAATAAAAGTTCAGAAAGACGATCCTCTTTGAATTGATGCACGTGTGGAGAACAAGCGGTAAAGGAGAAGGAGAAAACATATGCTTAAGTTCAGAAAAAGCGTGTTATATTTATCTTCCCAAAGGCACAAAACAAATATTTCTGCGATACTTCCAGGCCCCATGGTGAATACCATCTTATGCTACTACCCACGAAACGATTTGGCCAACTTTCAAAATCTCAAATTTTAACCCATGTGAACGTCACGCAATTAAAAATCGGCTTATCTCAAGTAAATTGCTTTAAATTTAAAAAAATGTAATACTTACATTGAATTACTTTGAAAGGTATAGGGAAAATGTCGCTTTGCAAAAAAAAAAAAAAAAAAAAAAAAAAAAACGGATCTGCTTGCCATATTGGTGCGTGAATTACAAAGACCTCGGAGTGGATGAAATTAACCTAGGCTTTAACAGGAGATTGAAAGCTGATCAATTTGTTTTGATTGTTGGTGTAAAAAAAAGGTTGCCTTGCCCTTTAAAGGACATGTGCCAGTTGCTCATTCCATTGTCGACAAGAGAAATATGAGACCGGCAAACGTCATTTTGAAAATCCGTATCATGTATTAGGAACTGGAATTAAGTTGTTGTTTTATTTCAGGATATGTTTTCAATAATTTTCAATCCGGATTTATTGTTTAGTACATGAAACAGATAGAAGAAGGACGGTTTGTTCACACAACATACTTCTGTACACATGCAAGTGTTTAAAGAGACATATAGTATGCCGAAAGACTGAAAAAAGATCGCTAAATGAATGTTTTTGGCACTGTCGGTATATAAAGAAGAGGTTTCCAGATGGCAATTAGCGGAATTCCTATGTCGTTTTTGTATGGGTTTTAAGAGAATTCATCGGGTTTAGCTACGCATACTTACAGCCCCTTTAGATGCTGTAGGTAGAAGAAGCTTTTAATATTTGTAGTTCGAGGGATCGGCATAATTCAAGGCTGTTTCGAAACTGCGCAAGTCTCTATTTAGTGTTTAATGGAATCCAAACCCGCGACTCATCAATGGAAGGTCTGTGTCAGACCAAGGGACTATCACTCAGCCCACTACGTCATCGATGCACCTAGTGAGTTTGAGGTGACGCTAAAAACAATGCGACAAGGTTAGGGGAAATGGATTATTGATTACTTACCTGCCGGAACCAGTAACATTCATTCTATGTGTGTACCAGTTATATCGGTAATCGTGTACATAGTCCCTGTATCTATACTCCTCCGGTATGAAATTATAACTTGACCACCATATTTCGTACCATCGACCTTCAATCTACAAATAAGAAAAATATATGCTACTCAACAGAACACCTGGGGTATTGCGGACGTGGTTCATAATAACCAATTTACCATTTATTTCTTTGAATTTTATGAGCTAAAAGCTGCCAGGTACTCGCCTAAGGTCGGATGATTCCTTCGGGCAAAGAGTCCAGTTTTCTCCCCCACTAAACCTGGCAACGACGCCATATATGTGAAATAATCTTGAGAGCAGCGTAAAACATTAATCAATCAATCAATCAATCAATCAATCAATCAACCAATCAATTTAAGTTTAAGGTTGAGCACGTTAAATCAGCCAGGAAAATAAAGATAGAGTTATTGGATTAAATATCCTGAATTGACAATTAAGAAATATTTTGGGTGATTTACAGATATCGCTTTTCACACAAACTAATAACATTTATTAAAAGATACAATTGAAATCTTAAAAGGTTTTGAAAAACATTTGATCAGCCAGGACAACCGTTTTCATGGATCAGTATCATAGAATCAGTTACGTCACTTCCTGTCCATCCATCTTTATTCAGCCCATCCATCCATCCATTGTTCATTTTAAAAGTGTATATATATCCTGTAATCCAGTTATAATACTTGCTTATTGTAAAACAAGTTTACAAATATTCACATTCACGTCAGTAAGCTTATATGTTCAACAGAAAACGGATGCATTATGAATAAAACATAATTCGTTTCACTAGCATCTGTAAATGTGGCACAATACCTAGCCGAGAAATCTGGGCTATGCCGAATTTTTTTTCTCTCCGTGTTCGTCAAGACACATTACCAGCCATATAATACCAGTCGCCGTAAGATCGATAATCCGGGCTAGCACAAGACCCACTTAGGATACCAGGTCAGACAAAAGTAAGGAGAAAAATAATTCAGTTCACTTTGAATTTAAAGTAATGATAATCAATGCTTATTACCCGTTTTAAATCGAAATTCGGTTGCACTTGTATCTCGTCTACTTTGCAGATATGTTCATGGCCCGAACAAACGGTAATCAATACAGAAAATACCGCAATGATAAGCTTGGAGAATTCCATGGTGAGTGTCGTAGAGCTACAAATTCTATACAGTACTGTTGATACGCAGGCCTAAATTAAGATGTTTTCAAGCCCTGTCACAAATAGACGTTCTCTTTTATCTACAGTGAAGTGTTGCTTTATTCGTGATACTTCAAAATATATCACGTCTATTCTTGGGATTAAACCTCTGCCGTTTGAACAGGTGCTCGTTTGGAGATTATCCGACATAACCAATCAGATGGTGAAAGGGAAACATAATTCTAACCAAAAACAAAGTCACGCGTCGATAGAATTGTGATCGCTAAGCGTCAACGAAGCATACATTTTTAGCCTTACCGTGGCAGAGCTTATTTTGTAGTTATTGTAGGTAGATCAGTGTGCATTCGTGCAATCCTTTTGACAAACTTGAATAGCTGAGAGATATATGGAATCTAAATCTATCAATGCAGTGAAAGTGTTCAGAAGCGTAGGAACCAAACGCTTTACTTGGTATGTTATTTTTTTTATTGAAATAAAAAAGTTTTTATTTATGTGCTTAAGAACGTGTCCATTACACGGTTGGTGTATTTATTTTTTGGTGCCAAAACTGTGTCCCCATTCACCCCAAATTGGGTTTGGTTAACAACTGTATTATAACGCTAGTCTCGCGAGTGTGCGTTAACTTAATGCTCTGAACTATTTTAGTCCTGAAAGGAATAAACGTTCGTCCGGGTTACTTAAATTTTGTTTACTCTTCGAACACTATTTCAGTTCGCAAAGACAGGATGGCTGTCTGGATTATTATTATTTTAACCTAAAAAATTTAAACTTTCGAACAACTTCCAACCAAATTGTTATCTAAACATAGAAACTTTGTGAAAAAAGAGATTCGGGTAGCTCATGTCATTTTAAAGTGGCATGAGCTGCCGAAATTCAGAATGTTTTCATAAATTCCCATTGTCAAGAAAAGTTTGAAGTACATTGACAAACTATAAAAGATTGACAATGAAATACAAAATATTGGTAAAGTCAGTAGCCCGTCGAAGTTGTGTGTTAATAACGAACAAAATTACAAAAGCCGGGATGTGCGAGTACATTTTGGTGGATTTTTGTTGCTTACAAAAATACATAATATATATTATATAAACGCAACATTTGTTTTAAGTGGCATGAGCTGCCAAAATTCATACTTTTTTCATAATTTCTGATCGTCACGACAGTAAGAGGCTTTGGAGGTCACCGACAAACTAAATGATTGGCGTTGGAATGAGGAAAATCCATACAGTATGTGGCCTGTACGAACCGAAAACGTGTTCTAAAAGTAAACAAAATTTAAATAGCCGGGACGACAATTCATTCATTCTAAGCCAAACTTAGTTCAAAACAATACTATATCGTACATTTTCGAGACTAGAAACACTAAAAAGCTTCCGAATTATACGTCTTGTGAAAAATAGCCGATAATTTCAACATTCTGTTTTTACGACAAAATATCAACATTTTGGCAGCTCATGCCACTTTAAGCAATGGCTTCATACAGAGGTATAACAACAACTTTGAGATTCCGACAAATATTGGAGGCATCTGCAGGAAGTGGTCTAAGAGTAAGTATTGTGAACAACACGGACTTTTGATGTGCGTACGTATATCGTGTTAATCACACTTCTTGACGATGCCTTAATTATTTCTCACTAAAATGGAACCAAAGTTTAAAAATAGTTTTAAATACGCCTTAACCTTGAGATGTCCAGGCTATATGTGTGAAATGTAGATCACGTGATATTTGATTTCCATCGAACGCCGGAATTACTAGGAGATGGTGCAATTTCGATCCAGATCGGTTATGCACTCGCGCTTCAACTATCAATGGCGGCTCTTTTTACATAGTCAGATCCAGACCAGCCAATGGGACAGGTCAATTCCACGTATATAGTACATTGTGTGTGTGCATAGGTATACTTAACAGGGTTTTATTCTGCATATCAACCAAGTCACTTTGGACGCTTGTTACGTACAATAGCTGTACATCGGGGGTTTACTCAAACATGTCAACTGAACTGATAAAGCGACCAACCTGACAACACCGGCTTTTATGCCAAATAATCTTTAAATTAGCGAAAAACAGCTAACAATCAGTTAATTAAACCGAATATTTTAGCCAACAACGTTTCAATCTTCCCCAATAGGTCTACAATTTATGAGAGGGCCTGGATTTATGGAAGACGGATGAGGCCATTCGCGTTACGTTTTAGCGACCTGTGAAAACACGCTGCACGAGAAATCGCCAAAACGGCAAGTTCTCTAGAGATATTGCTGTTTAGGCGTTTCTATAGCGCCGCGTTTTCTCGTCCTAGATAAAAAAAGCTATGCGAGAAAACAAACAGAGCAGATTTAAGAAAATCTCGAAACATTTCAATTTAGCGTGTTATTAGTTAGGTCGAGAAAACGCGGCGCGAGAATTCGCCAAAGCGGCAATATCACTATAGAGGATTAGTCGTTTTAGCAATTTATCGTTCCGCGTTTTATTACTGGTCACCAAAACGCGGCGCGAGTGGCCTTATCCATCTTCCATGTGTATATAGGTTAGGCCTATGTCCTTCAAAGCAACAGCTGATTCAGGCCATTTACCAATCGAAATCTCGCGCAATTCTACGTGGCCTTCGTGTCCTAATTTAGGTTGGTAATTTTAAGTGGCATGGTCGTCAAAATATTGATATTTGCCATTAAAGGGGCATGAGCTGCCAAAATGTTGATATTTTGAGGTTGAAACAGAATGTTGAAATTATTGGCTATTTTTCTCAAGACGTACAATTCAGAAGCTTTTTAGTGCTACCAGTCTCGAAAATGTACGATAAAGCATTGTTTTGAACTAACTTTGGCTTAGAATGAATGAATGGTCGTCCCGGTTATTTAAATTTTGTTTACTTTTCGACACGGTTTCCGTTCGTACAGGCCACATACTGTATGGATTTTCCTCATTCCAACGCCAATCATTTAGTTTTTCGATGGCCTCCAAAGCCTCTTACTGTCGTGACGATCGGAAATTATGAAAAAATGGTGAATTTCGGCAGCTCATGCCACTTTAAAACAGAATGTTGAAATTATCGGCTCTTTTCTCAACACGTGCAATTTAGAAGCTTTATAATGCTTCTAGTCTCGAGAATGTACGATAAAGTATTATTTTGATCTAAATAAACCTTGGAATAAATGAACGTTCGTCCTGGTTATTTAAAATTTGTTCGCTTTCCGAAAACTATGTCGTTTCGTAAATACCACGGACTGTATGAATTTATCTTATTTCAACGTCAATCATTTGGTTTTTCGATAACTCTTTCTGTCCTGGCAATCAGAATTTATGAAAAAACTTGAGAATTTTGAAAAGTTTCTTCATATTCGTGGTGAGTAATACAGAAAACTGAAGAACAAAGAGAATGTACATGCATATAACTCCTGCCTCATTGTCAATGTATTGCAAAGTGTTACAGGGAATTGTGGGCTACTGACTATAAGACCAAGCTCCTGTCAGTCGTCAACCTAATGAGATGGAGTTTATAACCTTGTTGTTTGTTGGTGGTAGGTTATGAGATGGAGTTTATAACCTTGTTGTTTGCTGGTTGTGAGATGGAGTTTATGGTTGCTTTGATTGTTACTTAGTTTTGTCTGTGCCGACCACTGCCGGAGGTTCGGTTTCTTACAACAATTTATGAGGTGTAAAGGTCTAAATGATATACCTCTTTTTAACACAATTAGAAACCTGTCTCTTTTAGACAAGAAGATTTTCCCTGTGCCCGTGTGTTTTAGTGATCATAAATATATATATTTGCCTGTGCCAGGGGTTCAAAATAACCATTGTTTTTAAACAAAAATTACCCACACATTTTCATACGGTTGGAAGCAGTCTGCAGCATTGTTGAACTTTCTTGATCCACATTTTACTTATATAATCTACTATTACCGTTTATCTTTAAACACTTGACTAGTTTTCGTATAAAAATTATTTCTTTCATTCGAATTCTG